>JACEGR010001790.1:0-152229 GCA_014170235.1 Listronotus bonariensis | reverse complement strand
TATATTTCTTTATGATATGCCGGTTGATGCAGCTGGTCATCGCACTATGGGATAGAAATTAATTTTTTGGTCAAAATTCTGAAACTTACCAATCTAACTTAAAATGAGGTGCTTTTTACTGGAAAAATATTATTAAATTATTACAAATGCTTTTTGGAAACCTAAAACTTATATTATATGTTATTATAAATTTACACCCCTTAACATTATTATTTTTTATTGTACAAAAATAAACTAAAATGTCAGCTTGTTTGGTTAATTCGGTAGTATTCTAATCAGTAATCCGATGATTATTATCTCATATGATATACAGGGTACGACAATAGGTATGATTTTTTTTAAATGGAATACCCTGAATATTATATCACCACCAAAAAATCTTTTAAAATGCTTTAAAAAATACTACATTTGATGTGTCTATCTCAATTAGTTTCGGAAATATGACCATCCAAATCTGAAAAATAATTTTAAATTATTCTTAGAAGCGTAATAGAGATACATCTTCCCAACTTTTTTTATTTTTTAACGTATAAAATAAATAAAAACACTGTTTTGTTGGGTAGATTCTGTAGAATCCATATCTTTCATCAGAATGCTTTTATCTTTAGGATATACAGTGTAGGACAAAACATATTAAATTTTAAAATGGAAAACCTTGTAAATTATAAAAATCTTGTATCTGTCCTTACACTCAGAAGTAGCAAAAAGTAGGAAGGCAATTGTAAGTACAAAAACTGATAAAGAAAAAGGTAAAAAATCTTTGACAAAAGTAGCGAGACTTCGCGAGACTGCATCGGAAACACAACAATAGCTCTTATTATTTAAACTCTTTTACTTTTTTAGTAAACGAGGCTAATAATAAACTAAGTAGATTAAATGTTGTATATTTATGTTTACTTAAAATACATTTTCAAGTTTCTTATTCAATAGAATCCTTTTATAATTTTGCGTACATGTAGTTTGGAGTATCTACTTTGAAATACACAGCATGAGCCATTAAAATTTCAAAGTTGCTTTTTGGCCAAAATAATGGATTTCTATCCCATAGTGTATCGGCGCGTCGCTGTAAAGGATAGCGGCGCCTTTGTATAAAATAGTCCGATTGCAGGCGGCCTTTTTTATGTTTTTTGTATTATTTTCAAAGGGTACCGAATTTGCGATTTTAAAATGTTCTTACTACCTATACTGTCATATAAATGTATAAAAAAAACATTGACCACAAGAATTCGGCATTAAAATATTTGCAGTGAATTTTAAAACACCCTGTTTAATAAACTCTTATGTAAAAATTTCATTTTTTATCACAAAAAAATAAGTGAAAAACACCTCTGAGAGA
Organism: Listronotus bonariensis; assembly: GCA_014170235.1. Classification (NCBI taxonomy): domain Eukaryota; kingdom Metazoa; phylum Arthropoda; class Insecta; order Coleoptera; family Curculionidae; genus Listronotus; species Listronotus bonariensis. Next base: position 150,893 of record JACEGR010001790.1, on the reverse strand, counting down.
CACTTGGTATATCTTTACCAACCTATATGGTATTTCTTGGTATATTTCATTGGTGTAAAGGACCTTATGACAGACATATTAGAAAACATAAATAAAATAAATCGTTATTGCTACTTTCGCAAATACCACAAAGAAATGAAAATGTTCAAGAACACAATACGTCATAAATCTCAATTACGGTAACTATTTTCAAATCAGATATAATTTTAGTTATTTAACAACCATAAGATATTATGGGGGATTCTACAAAATTTTGCAAAATGTGCTGTTTAACCTAAATTGGTCCATAACAAAATTAAAGCCGTTTTCACTATTTGAAATGTATTCTTCTAAACTTATGTTAAAAACAATTTGCAGTTGTTTTTACAATAGGTTTTGCCATCTTGCCAAATATAAAAACAAAGCAATATACTTATTTTAAGAAAGCTCTAACATAAAATAAATTTAAAACTTTATTTTTTAATTGTTATTTATAAAAATCCTTTAGACACCAACAGTGTTGCCAAATTTTTCTGGACAAAAGGCAACCTTTTATGCAAGATAGAAAAATGTTAAAGCTTTTTTATATATTCAGGGTACCCCCAATTAATGGTACACAGAAAAACCACAGATTTCTTATGCCAAACTATTAAGATTTAACCACAAATAGCTATATTCAAAAGTTGATATTAGAGACATTTTGCACCTCTTAAAATAACAGACGTTTTTTGGCCTCCTTATGGTTATTGTTATTAAACATAACGATTACAGCAGCAGTTTTAGACAGAGACTTTGCAGCCTCTTCGAATAAATTTATCTTGCGTCTGCGCTTTCGACATCTAACCTTATTTTTACCTGTGTTTCACCGATTTTAAAGTTTACGAAAAATCAGTACTTACTTTTATTCTCCTTAAGTTATATATTGATATTTAAATATATGCAAATAATTCTCTTGATTTTGTTTTTCAAAGTAGATGTAACAATACAGTATAAGCAAAACACAAAAAGTAAGGTTAGGTTTGGTAGTAGAATAAAAGCAAGTGTGCCAGATTGTGACATGTAAATAGATTACTGATTTAAAACATCCTTAAAAGTCCGTTTTAATTTCTTTACACTATTTTATTTTTCTTACTGATATGGATTTTCGCTAATTAGAGCCTATGTATCAATGATATTTTAATTATTACGGCATTAAAATGTCAACCTTCTAAATAATTGATAATACAAATTCTACAATCCGACAACCACGCAGTTTAACAATAACGATAAGCTCTTCGGTATTCATTCGTAATTAAAGGAGTCCGGTATGGTTAATAACGATAACGGATCATGTTTGCGATACTGCGCAGACTCAGAATAACGTTAACTACAATGGAATTGCAAAATAAGAGGTGCAAATGTCCTAATAAGGGGTGTCGAAGTAAAAATATTTTGATAATTTTTGATACGTTTAAATATTTTAAAAACTTGGTATCTAAGGGTTTTTTAACATGAGCTATTTAGATCTGATAATATTTTTTATGTGTAAACCAGAGTGGGCTGACTACACAATCTAAATTTTTATAAAACATCCTAACTTTTTTGTGTCATCACTGTACCATCTAAGTAAACTAGTAAACCCCTCAGGGGTTCTACATATAAAGGTATACTTTGTAAAAATGGCTCTAAGCAACCGTTTTCAAGATATTTGAATTTAATGGTTTAGTGCAACCAAAAAATGCCTTTTACATATCGTATTAGTCATAACTTCAACTGCCTTATGATAAACGAATGATTTAATGTATTCTTCCATATACTTTTTAGTTGCACCAAACCACTTAAATGTAAATATCTTAAAAACGGATGCTCGGGGCCATTCTAACAAAGTATACCTTTTTTGTGTGGAAAGCATAAGGGATTTTACTGGTTTACTTAGATGGTGCATACAGAGTAGCACAAAAAGTTGAGACCTTTTAGAGATATTTAAATAGTGTAGGTAGCTCTCTCTAGTTTACAAATCAAAATAAATATCAGATCTGAATAGCCCATTTTAAAAAACCCTATACCGAGTTTCACTAAAATATTTAAAACATATCAAAAATTTTAGAAAAAAATAAAAAATATTTTCACTTCGACACTCTGTATCTTTCTTATTATTAACTTTGGATATAGGTATGTTTGGTTAAATCTAAATATTTTGACATAAGAAATCTGTGGTTTTTCTGTGTACCATTAATTAGGGGACACCCTGTATATGTATAGTGTTTACTGTAATTAAAGAAAAACTTATTGAATTTCTACTACAATGTGTTTAAATTTATTTCCGATAACTTTTGGCTCAGCTGATCCTACATGAATTCCTAAAATATTGTAAAATAACAAATTTATTATAAATTACTTAGTAAACGACGCGAATTTGTGTGCAAAAATTATTTAATATATCTTTTTTTTGACATAACATTCGTTTAAAAATATTTCCAAACTAAAACGAAAAAAATAATAAAGCTGGCCAACGCCAAGATCGTTTGACTAGGTAAGGTTGGCTCGTAAGCCTTGCAACATGGCGGACCATACGTCACATATGTATTTTGCTCATTATGTAATGAAGTTTTTAACAGTGTAGTTTGTGTTTTTTGTCAATATTAAATAAATACTTTTAAATACTGTTAATTCCAGTTGTTACCGTAACTTCTTGATATCCTATTAATAAATTATTTAACAATGATTATTCTAGCTGATTTTTAAATATTGTATATCGCGCTCTTTCGCCCTCATGGCATTATCCGTCTAGACATCCTTGTTTGCTATGTAGGAACCAGCAGTGCGGTACATATGTGACGTAATGAGGCAACCTTACCTAGTTAAACGATCTTGGGCCGACGCAGTATTAAAATATAATTAGTAGAAGAAATAAACATCTTATAAAAATAAGAGGTAGCAAAAGAACTATTTTTTTTAATTTTTAAAAAATATTTTATAATAATTGTCTGATAAAGAATTTTTCGATTTCCTAGTTTTTTCACTTTTAATTAAAGAATATTTATAAAAACCAATTAAAAAAGTAATTTGTGCATTCATTTAATTGTTTAAGAAAAAAATGAAAATAATTAATTTCATTAAAAAATATAATCAAAGCTTCTTCTCTATTAATTAAAAATAGGGCACTAGCCTACTAGTTTAAAATAATTTCGCTATACCAAAAATGCATCAAAAACGTTTTTTTTTTACGCGACAACAGTGCATCGGACAAAAGAACATCAGGAGGTCAAATTTTTGCAAAATTACTAGAAATTAATATAATTAAATTAGTAGTTTTCAAAGTTAGTTAGTTGCAGCAGTATTTAACTGTTATAACTAAAAATAAGGCCCAAAATTATTGCAAACAAAACGCTTGTTGTAGAATTCCCCTCTTAAGATTCGAAATTACCGTATAATAATATATACTTTATTAACGACGATTTAACTAGGTCATTCAACGTACATAGATAATCTCAAAGATTTGTAAACAAACTTTGTTGTTTACGTTGTAAACGCCTTTAGTGCTTTTAAGATAAACGTCTAAACACAATCGAGAAATACCAATAATTACGATTAAGTAGTTATTTAGCTTTTTTAATTTGGCGAAGTGTGTCAACGATATCGTTGGTGTCGTTTTTTTATTTATTTAACAATTATTTGATTATAATAATAATATTATCCACTTTAAAAGACAATCAAAGCAACAACAAAGCGGGATCGATGCGTCCCCGTATCAGAAAATGTTTACATGCAGCCATTCTTTGTTTAATCACTATCTATAAGGGTTCTACACGCGGTACACCGTCTCTTTTTCACGCATTGCCCATGAACCTTTAAAATTGGCTGAACGTATGTATATACCTATACTTATCGCATATATGATGTATGCTATTTTCTTGTATTTGTATGTTGAGTCTCCTGTTTAAGAAATCGTGAGCAACCACTGACAAATCTACCGGATTTTTCAAAAACTTGTTAAAAAAGAAACAACCTTGGGGTTAAATGTATCCGTTTCACCGAACTAAAAGAAGTACTACCCAGCAAACACTATTTGCCGGCAATATACATTTTTCATATTGGCATTGATGGTAAAGCATTGGCAATTGTTAGCAATATTATGCCAACATCTAATACGCATTAAAAAGTCAACCCTTAATAAACACTTAATTGCCAATAAATTTTACATGCTGGCGAATTGCCGGCAAGCATACAAAAATGGCGCATACCAATCCTGATTAAATAAATCATGCCTTTTTGTTGCAAGCATATAAATATTGGATTTTTGAAGGGAAACCTTCAACGCATATTCATACTTTTCAAACCATAATAAAAATAACATTGGTATTTAACTAACATTACTAGCAATCTCCGCCTAAGGTCCGTGCGGAGATCGCCCACGGCTAAGCCTCCACAGGGCAGAGCGGTGGATGATTGTTACGGACTTTAGCTGGTCCCAAGCCCAGCCAAGGAGGAGGGAGCACACCCACACGAACTCACACAACACACCTGCTCACTTTTGATGAGAGAGTGAGCCGGTTTTCACACATATTACACACAGCTCACACAACCCAAAGCTAAGGTGGATGGTCAACGTGCCGAGGGCTTGCATGGCCGCAGGGTTACATGCGGTCTTTAACGTTCCCCCGGGGCACCGGGCGACACCCCCTGTATGCAGCCTTATCCATGTCAAGCGGCGCACTGGCGTGGATTGACAAGTAATTCCTCCGCTACTCGTGGGAACATTATGAGTAGCAAAGAAAAACCCAAAAACTTTAGAGCTAAATCCCTAGAGGAAATAAATAGCATGACGGAAGAGGAGGTCCTATCGGCCAGTATTTCCGGCAAATCTACCCAAGGTAGGCAAATCCCTCAGAAAGGACGCCTAAGTTATACAGACCAATCAGTCTATCCTCATTCCTGCTGAAAGCATTGGAAAAAATAGTGGATAGATACATCAGAGGAAGCACCCTTCATAGGAATCCTCTGAACAAGCGCCAATACGCATACCAGCCAGGAATGTCTGTGGATCTAGCACTAGACGATCTAAACAGACTCCTGGCAAAGTCGATTGACGACAAAGAGGTGGCGTTGGCAACATTTTTTGGATATAGAAGGCGCGTTCAACAACGTACCAACTTTCTCACTAATGAACGCGCTAAGGAAAAAGGAATCCCCGACACGATCTGCAACTGGATCGAAGCCAGCCTGAGAAACAGGGTCATAAGATCCACCTTAGGCACAGTAACAATGGAGGCTAAAGTGGGGAGGGGCTGTCCACAAGGAGGCGTTCTATCGCCATTATATTGGGCAGTCCTGGTAGATGAACTTCTCGACAAATTGACTGGTGAAAGGTACAACTGCCTGGGTTATGCTGATGACCTCGTCATTGTAGTCAATGGGGGTCACCTAGAGCACATATCAGGCAGAATGCAGAACGCCGTAGACATCGTTGACAAATGGTGCAAACAGGAGGGACTCTCAGTCAACCCTCATAAAACAATAACCGTCCCTTTCACAATAAGAAGAGCGCTTGAAGGACTAAGACCTTCCAGGCTCAACGGAGTGGAAATCCCCTTTCAAAAGAGGTTAAATATCTAGGAGTCATCTTTGACCAAAAACTAACCTGGGGACCACACTTAAGCAAAGTCACTCAGAAGGCAAGAACTACCCTGGGTAGATGCCGAAGACTTTGCGGAAAGAATTGGGGACTCAGTCCGAAGATGAACCTATGGTTATACAAAATGGTCGTCAGACCAATGATAACCTACGGGTCAATTGCCTGGGGTGCAAAGACGCTACAAAAGACGGCAATAAGGCAATTACAAAGTATACAGAGACTCGCATGTCTATGTATTACGGGGGCCATGAAATCGACTCCTACTGCAGCACTGGAAGCGCTGCTTAATCTACCGCCACTTCACATCTACATACAGGGTGAAGTAAAAGCGGTACAATACCGTCTCAAACAAGGCCAGAGTCCTATCATAAGACAGGAAAGGGCCATACAATGGAGATTCAAGGAGGACCAAGAAGTCAACTCAGTGTGTGAGATGCCTTCAGACAAAATGGTACCAAGCTACTGGCTAAACAAAGGTTTTCAAACTTTAATACCAGACAGAAAGGACTGGGAGGCAGGGCCTCCCATTAAAGCCGACCTAATCTGGTATACAGACGGCTCCAAAACAGACCAAGGAGTTGGAGCAGGTATATATGGGGACAAACCAAGGACGAAAATAAACTTGGGTCTCGGACAATACCCTACTGTGTTCCAGGCCGAAATTGTAGCCATAGAACAATGTGCTAGGGAAATCATCAGAAGGAGCTATGAGGATAAAACCATAGTAATCTATTCGGACAGCCAGGCAGCCATCAGGGCACTCAGTTCATGCAAAATCAGCTCCAAGCTGGTGCGGGACTGCGTAATTGCCCTGGAAGAGGTGGGTGCGTCCAACAAGCTAACCATTGCCTGGGTACCAGGACACGAAGGCCACGAAGGCAATGAAGAAGCCGATAAATTGGCAAAGGAGGGGGCTGGTAGGACAATGGTAGGTCCTGAGCCCTACTGTGGCCTTTTCATAACATTTTATTGTTACAAATCATGTAAATAAAAATTAAGTCAAACAAAATGTTTATTATGTATTTTTGAGGGAAATAAAATGATGGTAAAATTAGCTTGGTTAATTTCGACCGAAGGTGACAATTTAAAATTTCCCTCTTAGCCGAAATACAAGATTTGACGATTTTGACAGATGAAGCAAAATTGCTTTTGTTTAACCGCTTTATGCAATTGTTTTCTACGTGGTTTTCTAGCTTTTTAGTTGCTTTTTAAAGAGAAGAGTTTTTTAATACACATAATTAAGTGTATTCATTACCTAATTAGTGTGTGTTGTGTGATTAATTGGTGATGGCTAGTCGAGAAGGCGAGTTATTCAAGTAGACGGTTAGGAGCTGTAAAAATTTTGTTTTTAACCTTTTAAGTTTGTAGTTCCTTAAAAATAACAACATTTAATTATTATTAAGTTGTAAATTCTTTTACTTTAAATAAAAAACATTTGGAATTACATCTTTGAACAAATATCACTACCAAAACAATGCAAAATGAAATGCGCAAATTCTAGACGCCACTGGATTGATCATCAGCTTTGATTTTACCCAGTCTTGCCAACTTTTCTCCGTGGAGTGCACTTCCTTGCGTCCCCGACCTCAAACCGCCTAAAAGTTGAGGATGTGAATCGCAACCTTATAAATATAAACTAACCTTGACAATAGTTTAAATTAAATAGGTACAATAGAGGCTTTAAGTATTAAAGATAAAGAAAAACTAATAAAATTAAAAACGTCACTTTCAAAATATTTTTTTAACACCATTATCACATTTATTTTGTTTACTACTACACCACAAGTAGCCAAGTAATCTTCAGTAATCTTAGATTCCTGACGGCATTATGAGGGTTAAATAGTGTTTGGTTTAATCCGGATTACTTAAAAAGGCCTCCTACGACCAAAAGAAATACGAGTATTTTAATGCGTTTATATTATTATGAATGTATATAAAGAATTAATTAGCTACTGACTGCTATCAATGGGATTTATTAGTTTTAGATAAATCATATCTGATATGGATGTGATATTTTACCGGTAATACAGGCTTTTAATCAAAGGTTCACAATAGTAAAAACTATTTTAAGTAATAGCTTAATACGTCACCAATCTCTGATTATTATTAAAATTCTAACAAAATTGTCCATGGTTTTTTTGTAAATAATTTTTTAAGGTTGATTAAAATTTATCCACAATTTGCGAGTTCAAACAACTTCACACTGTTGCCAGCAAAGTCGGTCTATATAGGGTCGCGACATTCGGCCATATTGCTTTGACGTGTTATGACATCACATCTCCCATTTTTCGGCCATGTTGTTCAGTGCCGGAGATATACAGTTTATTGTATTAGTACAACAACCGTTTACAACAACAGTTTTAAATTATTATTAAGTTGTAAATTCTTTTACTGTAAATAAAAAACTTTTGAAATTACATTTTCCAACAAATATCACTTCCAAAACAATGCAAAATGAAATGCGCAAATTCTAGACGCTACTGGATTGATCATCAGCTTTGATTTTACCCAGTCTTGCCAACTTTTCTCCGTGGCCGTGCCCTTCCTTGCGTCCCCGACCTCGAACCACCTAAAGTTGAGGATGTGTCGCAACCTTATAAATATAAACTAACCTTGTTTGCCAATGCCTATGTAAAGCGCCACTGACTCCTTGTTTGACCTCCGGACAGTGCGGACGTGCATAAGAGGACTACAAAGTTCTTCCCGGAGTGGCGGTTTGAGGTGCCGTACGGACGTTTCTACCTTCGGGGATCCAGGAAAGATTCAAGCTAAATTGACGGCATCTTCCTTCTGGATCTAAGCGCTGTGAGCGAAGATTCCTATAAGCTGATGGTATCCTGTTTGGTGGTGAACACGAGACATTTCTCATATGGCTCGAAATAGATGGGCGTGCCATGGGAACTGTCAGTAGTGAAAGTGAAGGTTATACGTCAACACCAGAAGCAGGTCTTGGTTTGACAGCCGACAATTTATGCATTGCATCGATTATAGAAGTTTTTGTTTTCTTTTGAATTTCTGGGAGCTACGAGCTCGATTATCAAGATTTTCCGCCGACGAAGCCCTGGAAAGCATAGTCCGGAAGGGGAGAGTGGTGAATTGGACCTGAAGGGACTAAGACCAAGAAAAAATAGAATAGGTAGAAAAACGCCACGTTAAATATATATACCAACAAGGAAAGAAGTATTAGAAAAGGAATGTCGTAGCTTGTATCTTTTATGACACAAGAACACTCCAAATACCTGCGATAGGTTTTCACGGTATTTTAATAAATACTTTTGCTTTTCTACCCCAAAAGAAACAAATAAATGTTAAAGGATGAAGAATATAAAAGAAAAATTCTGGGATAGTAAATGTAAAAAAATCTTGCTATTCAAATTAATTGTTCATGTTCATTTTTTAATTGTGATAAATTGTACGTAATTTTTATCTTTAAAAATAAAAGCCATGTTCCAAATATTTAGACACTCAAGAAGGCAAACAAAAAGAGGTGTGTATGCAATGTGTGTTTATTTGAATAAATTTGTATTATTTAAGTTATTTAATGAAGATAACATTATGTTTTCGAGCACGGTTTATTATTACTATATTTTAAAAAATAAAATAGGAATTCGGGGTGTTGGTAAATTGGTTACTAGTAATAAATAGGTAGACGGCTCGGACGACCCACGTCTCAAGCAGGCACCGTACCTGAAAGGGTTTATTTATCTTGGGGTGGGTTTGAGTTACGTTAGTTGGCGTCATATGGGAAACTTTTTATTATTGATTTTACAAAAAACCCTATTCTTCCTAAAAGTTCTGCATCATGATACAAAAATTACAAAAGGTAGGATCAACAGCGATTCCAAATTGGTTCGCTTTGAGCATGACGTCAGCAATGTAACTTTTTTGGCGCAATATTTAAATTTAGGCGCTAAGAAAGCCTGCACTGTTTGTGAATTTTAATCATTTTTTAAATATGGAGACGAGTATAGAGAAATATCTTTCTAGAGTAATATTACTGTTAATCTAAGAATATAATATTTGATTTTAACAAGCTTAAGACGGTAATATGTGCATAAACGGAACTTACGTAATAAACCACTATTTAAAGCACTTAAAAACACATCATCTTATACCTAAATAGTTTTAAAGTCACAAAACTACCAAAAGCAAGGTAAAACGGCAAACAAACTCCCAAAAATACGAAAACAAACGTATGGTTTCGACTTTGTTTACAAATTTAGTCACATTACTACGTCAGAGACGGTGGTCACGTGATAAACGTCATGCGCAAGATCCTACCTTTTGTATTTTGGTGTATTCCTTTTAGCTTTTAGAACCGTTCTTCAGAACCGATCAAAACAGTTTTAAAAGGAACACCAAAAACAGTGGGATTTGCCCGTTGACTTAAATTTATAAGATTTGACAGATTTGTTGTTCTTTGTTTGGTTTTTGTTTTAGTCATCCGTGGTTTATATTATTTTTTTTAGGGTTAATTATTTAACCACAGTAAATTATTATAGATATTTTTAAATATAACCAAGTATTTTTACTATTTGCCTTTTGGCATATGTCATTAGTGTCAGAACACTTCGTGCACCTCCTTCGATGATGGTGCATGAGAGGCAAGGGGAGAGGTAATAGAACGGTTCTGCAGAACAACTCCACTGTAAAAGGAACACGTACGGTGTCGTTCTGGGCGGTTCTAAAGCATAAAAGGAATACACCATTTGTTGTATCATGGTTCTGCATGGTCCCAAACCTAAAATACAATGATTTAGATATCAATTCTGCCCTGGAAGAGGTGGGTGCGTCTAACAAGCTAACTATTGCCTGGGTACCAGGCCATGACGGCCACCTGGGCAATGAGGAAGCCGATACACTGGCAAAGGAGGGTACTGGCAGGGCAATGGTAGGCCCCGAGCCCTACTGTGGTATTCCGTCATGTCAAGTAAGGTCATCTATTAGATCAAGAATTATGAGGGAATCTCAAGACTGGTGGTTAAAAACACCAGGACAGTGTCAGGCGAAAAATTCATAAAGGCATACTTGCCGGATTTACGAAAGACCTTCTGAATTACAACCGGCAGTAAGAATTATAGTGGGTCAACTGACAAGTCATTCCAGACTGGAAAACTCCTGGAAACAATAGGCCTGGCAGAGGAAAATCTATGCAGGTTCTGCCAGGAAGAAGAAGAAACCGCAGAACACATATGGTGCTACTGTGAAGCCCTTTATCGTCTGCGGTTTGCAAGGCTGGGTGAGGAAAAACCCAAAGTAGCAAAATTTACCAAGGAGCCAGTTTCAAGCTTGTGGAGCCTGATTACCAGCTTGGATAGTGTGCTCTGACATAGGGATGGAGGATACACAATAAACCTGAGCTGGTTGCAGTGTTAGAGGATTACAATCCACCTTCAAGCTAATCTAATCTCTAATCTTTCTCTACAAATGTCCCTTTTTTCTTATGCTAATGGGGGGAAAGGGGTTTAAACCTCCAATACCAACCCTTATATACGCCCATGGTGGTCGTCAGGGCAACTAAAAATGTTGGGAACCGATTTACTTCATATTTTTTTATTCGGGAACCAATTTCCATGTGTCCGGAATTCGGTTTATATTTAAGAGGCCGTTGGCTTTTTCCATGCAAAATATTTTTGGATTAGAAAATTATTTTATTATTACTCATTTTTGTATAAATTGAGAAGATTGGTATTTTTAAAATTTTGAAAATGTATTTTCTTCCGAAATATAAATAGAAATTTCTGCTTAAATCTATTTGCCAAACAAAAAGCTTTTATGTTTAACACATAATAACATGTCTGACAAAAAACATTTTGAATTTAGTTTCAAATAATATTATGTTACTATTTTAAGTAACTGTTAAATTATATTTTGCTCTTGTTCCAAAAATATTTATTTAACTTTGTCACTGAATATGTAAAATTTTAGTGGCATTTCTTGACTGTTTTCCCTCTTCTTTTATTTTTGAAATGTAATAATTTCAAGAAATTTTAGTAGATAAAAGTAAGGCCTAAATACTAGGTTTTAGAGTAAAATTTTTTTAGATTGCTGCTGAGCGCCATGGACAGTGGCGATACCAGGGGGCCAAGAGTGTCCCTGGGCCTCCTAAAAAATGCCTGGCTACCCCCTACCTAAAAGAGGTTTTATTTTTTATGTGTTTATTGGTGTTTTTATAGGAGTTATAGGAAATATATTCTTTAACATACAGGGTGTTCATTTAAAAACTTTCCACTCAAGTTATCTTCGAAACGAGACAGATTTGAGAAAATCGCCGAAACACGTCAAGATATGTATTGAGGATGAACGTTTTTACAAAAATTGGACGGCGCCCCTTTAACCCTTAACCACCAGGGCCACCACCCCAAAATTCTTAAATGAGAAGGCGGGTCGAGTGATACATCATTTTAAAGTTCCTGACGAGTACTTTATAACCCTAGAATATGAAGTCAATATCTTCACCTATTACAAAATGGCGGTACCTAAAAATTAACTAAATACCTAATTTGGATGGCCATATTTCCGAAACTAATAAAGTTAGATGTACCTAATTTGGTGTTTTCTTAAAGCTCTTTTAAATGCCTTTTTAATGGTGATCCTGGTAGTAATATACAGGGTAGAAGAAAAAGTACATATTTCTTTATTTAAGAACCCTGTATATTATTTTACCATTAAAAGATCTTTAAATGAGCTTTAAGAAAATACCACATTAAGTACATCTAACTTTATTAGTTTCGGAAATATGACCATCCAAATCAGGTATTTAGGTAATTTTTAAAGTACCGCCATTTTGTAATAGGTGAAGATATTGACTTCATATTCTAGGGTTATAAAGTACTCGTCAGAAGCTTTAAAATGATGTATCACTCGACCCGCCTTCTCATTTAAGAATTTTGGGGTGGTGGCCCTGGTGGTTAAGGGTTAAAGGGGCGCCGTCCAATTTTGTAAAAACGTTCCCTCTCAATAAATATCTTGACGTGTTTCAGTGATTTTCTCAAATCTGTCTCGTTTCGAAGATAACTTGACTGGAAAGTTTTTAAATGAACACCCTGTATAACAAACAATGTCACCCTGAATTAAGAGGTAATCATTAATAACCGCATATAAAAATAAAAAATAATAACTTTGCAAATTGTCAATAAGCAAAAAAAACAAAATACGTAATAAAATAATTAGTATTTTATGATTGGTAAAATCGTAAAAAAATGCATAAATTTGTTTTATGCTAAACAAAATTAAACATTAATTTCTAGTAGTTCATAAAATAACCATAAGCCTAGTTTACACCGTAAGGATCAATTGAAGCGGTTAGTAAGCAGACCGGGCCAAAGTCGATTGATGAGAAAAGGTCACGACATTCGCCATATTGGCTAGCGCGGCTGTGACGTCAAGTCGGGCCATTTTCGGCCATGTTTGATTTTAGGAAGATCAGTGGCGTAAAATAAAGGAAAAACAAAAAGAACTGTATGTTGTAAACACAATTTATTGGATTATTTTAATAGGCATAACTTAAAACAAAAACATAAATGTGGTTTAAATATTGAAAATTAAAAATTATCAAAGCGACGACAGGACGATGAGGTACCTGGCAGAGCAAAACATTTTCCATGGTTCCGTAAGTCAAAAATCATTTTAAAAACTTTGTATACCAGGTGTCCGCTACTGAATGGTACACAGAAAAACCACAGATTCCTTATGCCAAAATATTAAGATTTAACCAAACATACCTAATATCCAAAAGTTTATAATAAGGAAGATACGGAGGGTGTCATAGTAAAAAGAAAAAAGTAAATTTATTTCGATAATTGTTCCCCCTTTTTAAATATCTTAATAAAACGGTATCTAGGGGTTCTTAAACAATAGCTTTTCAGATCGAATATTAATTTGTGTTTAGACTAGAGGGCGATGGGTACACTATTTAAAATTCTCTAAAACTACCCAATTTTTTGTTACTACTCTGTATGTATGTAAACTAGTAAGCTTCTCTATGCTTTCTGCACAAAAAGTACTATACTCAGTAAGAATCGGTCTTGACAAACGTTTTTAAGGTATTCACGTTTTAGTTGTTCAGTGCACCCGAAAGTATGTACCTTCAATAACATCGTATTAGCTATAATTACAACTGCTTAGATATAAATAGCTGATGGCTAAAAACTCCTGGATACCGAGTTTTATTAAAATGTTTAAAACATATCAGAAATTATCGAAATGCATGAATAAAAATATTCATATTCCTTTAACACCCCGTATCTTCCTTATCATTAACTTTTGGATATAGGTATGTTTGTTTAAATCCTAAATGGGTATTTTCGCATAAGAAATCTGTGGTTTTCTGTGTACCATTAATTAGCGGACACTCATCAGTATCATATGTATATAAAAACACGAATGACTGAAAACTATTCGACTAAACACTATTAAAATCTCTAAATTAAAACGAGTCCGAACCAATAATATGTGAAGTCTCTAAACTAACAAAAAACATTAACAACTGGAAATCCTTGCAAAATATACAACCAAAATGAAAATGGCAAATTTCCACAGTGTTTACCAAACAAAGCTTCGACAAGGCACGACTCTGTCATCAGCTGATAATGCTACCAACTTTGAACAGAACTGCTCAGAGGGGCCTCTTGGAGTTGAGAGGTACTTCCCCCTCCATAGAATAACCCTTTTAAATTCAACACTGTATTGTATTTAGGGCCCTACTGTAGTTTTTTTCCCCAGGGCCCCTGCAGACCTAGCTACGCCACTGTATTTACACCAGCTTAGTATGTGAAACAATTTAATCATGATTTAGGTTTAATGTCCAAATTAAATTTGGGTAACACATTTTAATACTTACATGTGAAAATTTATCGTGACGTCATTTAGATACGTTTTTAGGTTTTAATAAGTGGAATTACGAATAAATAATAGCTATATTCTGTAAAATAAATCTTAATCTTAAAAGTTAACATTAACACACAGTTACAGAACTAACAGCAAACCTTTTTTAAAAATTCGTTCCATCGGATCTATCGGAACTTGTCGTGACGTCATTTGACATTCAGCGCATAAATTTAGCTTAAAGTCGTTGGAATTAAATAGAAAAATCATAAAATCATAAACAGAATACCGCCACTATACTTTTTATCGATGAAATAAAAAACTTGCCCGGATTTGTGGATTAATTTGATAGCCCAATGTTATTATTGTTTTTTAATAATTTGTACAAAAAATAAAAGGGGAGGGTATTAAAGAAATGCACTGCATCTATTATTAAATAGGTTTTTTTCGTAATGAGCAAACGGTTTTTATTTTGTAAAAAATATAAAAAGTAGTAATAGATAGTAAATACCAGAGTTGGGTCGAATACTGAAAATCGGTATTCGAATACGAATTCGAATATTTGAATACTTGAAAGAAAAAAGTATTCGAATACTTGGTATTCACGAACACTCGGAATCGGTATTCGAATACCGGAAAAAAAAGATTTAAATACTAGAAAAAGAAAAAAGAACCGATGATTTAAACTTTCAAGCGCAAAAAATAGTCCTCACCTCATTTTTTCCTACTTTTTGTTCCCTTTGGGTATTCTACTCGTAACAATTTTGGTATTCGAATACTGTTTACGCATTCCGGTATTCGAATACTCGGAACGCCGGTATTCGGATACTCATAAAAGTATTTGTCGAATACTTCTAAAGTATTCGAATACAGAATCCTGAATACTAACCAAATAAGTATTCTGCCGAATACCAAACACACAAAAGTATTTGAAAAGGATTCGAATATCGACTAAATGTATTCTGAATACTATTCACAATACTGAGTATTCAAATACGACCCAACTTTGGTTAAAAATGCCTTTAATAAATAGAGACATTTTGCACTTCCGTTGTTGTTAACGTTATTCTGAGATTGCGCAGTAACGCAAACATGATCCGTTATCGTTATTAACCATACCGGACTCCTTTAATTACGGATGAATACCGAAGAGCTTATCGTTATCGTTATCGTTATTGTTAAACTGCGTGATTGCCGGATTGTAGAAATTTGAATATCAATTATTTAAAAGGTTAAAATTTTAATGCCGTATTAATTAAAATATCATTTATACCTAGGCTCTAATTAGCGAAAAATCTATAGCAGTAATAAAAATCAAATAGTGTTAAGAAATTAAAACGGACTTGCACTTTTACGGATATTCTAAATCAGTAATTAATTTAGATGTTACAATCTGGCACACTTGCTTTTTATTCTACTACCAAACCTAACCTTACTTTTTGTGTTTTGCTTATACTGTATTGTTTGCATCTTTTTAAAAAACGAAATCAACAGAAGTGTTTGCATATATTTAAATATGAATTTATATCTTATGAAGAATAAAAGTAAATACTGATTTTTCATTAACTTTAAAATGGGTGAACCACAGGCAAAAATAAGGTTATGTGTCGAAAGCGCAGACGCAAGATATATTTCTTAAAAGAGGATGCAAAATCTCTGTTTAAAACTGCTACCGTAATCGTTGTGTTTAATAACGATTACCATAAGGAGGCCAAAAACGTCTGTTATTTTAAGAGGTGCAAAATGTCTCTAATAACGCAAATATTATTACAGTGATGATAATAATGCTAATCACCACTTCATTGTAGTAAAAGTAATAGGAAAAATTATATTACTAATAAACTGGTACGTTTATTTGTTTATTTTTTTGTTCTGGTTGAAAAGCTTTTTTTGCAAGTCACCCAGTAATAATTAAATCTTCTGGTTTTTTCAAGTCCATCATAATTATCTCTGTGTTAGTAACAACTATTGTTATGAAAATTATTAAAGAAAAATTACATAATATACAAATAAACTTGGTGAATCGATATTTGCGGTAATAATTTTGGTAAATCCATAATTTGATTTTAATAAACTTTGATTTAATTAACACTTTGCCTAATTCTTCATAGAAGACTAAATTGTTTTGGAAATAATTTAAATAATTTATTTTTAGCAGTGGCGAAAGAGCTTTAAACGTATAGCCACCGCGGCTTCAAAAAAGCTTAGATTTCTTTTCCGAGCCAAAAAGTATTTTTCTCCTTCCAATCTGTACACTTTGTATGTGTCCCAAATTCGACCCTCTCTGGAATACTGTTCTCATGTCTGGGGAATGGCATCCCCTACAACCCTCAGCATTCTTGATGCCATTCAAAGAAGGGCTGTTCGTCTTATTAATGATCCTTTACTTACTCAAAGACTCCCTTCTCTTGCCCATCGTCGAGCTGTGGGAGATCTATCGCTCTTCTATAGATACTTTCACGGCTTCTGCTCCGACGAATTATCCAGTATAGTCCCTCCTCTTGCAGCTCCTAACAGAGAAACTCGTGGTGCCGCGCGTATGCATCCCTATACAGTTCAATTGGACAGGCCCCGAACTTCCCATTTCGTTCGTTCTTTTATCCCTAGAGTTTCTAGACTGTGGAACCTACTGCCAGCGGAGGTCTTTCCTTCCCCCAAATCTTCAAGTTTTTAAGTCCCGTGTTAACAAACTTCCTCTTACCCTGCTTAAGACACCCACGGTACGTTAGTGTTTAGGCTTTCAGCCTTCGTGGATTGTCCAAAGATAAAAAGAAATAAAAAAATCTATGTTTATTAGACTGGGCCCAAAAAACAAAAAAATTTTTTAGGATACTGTAAAAATATTGTTTAAGACGACCAAAAAAACTATCCTAAAATTTTTAGCCCTTAAGGGGATGCCGTAGCACGTTAAATGAGCTAAAACGCGATTCGCTGCCGTTTTTTAAATATTTGTTTGAGAAAAAGTTGTATATTGAAAAGTTTCTTAAAATGATCCAAAGATTATCGGAAAGTTGGTTATTTTTACGGTTTTGTAATTTTGGGAAATTTAATGTGTTAATTATTACCATTACCAAAAATCAATTAACTTTCCGATAATCTTTGGATCATTTTAAGAAACTTTTTATGTACAACTTTTTCTCAAAACAAATATTTAAAAAACGGCAGCGAATCGCGTTTTAGCTAATTTAACGTGCTACGGCATCCTCTTAATATTAACATTAAGAGGTGCATCATTGAAATTATTGATTTTTCAACAATTGTTGCATTTTTCATACAAAACCTCAGAATCAGTCAATCTTGAACCTTCGACCAACTTATATTCTTGAAGGAAATTAAATTCTCTACAAACAAGCTTTCCTAATAAATTTCCGTAGATCGAGCTGTTTTTTTGTAATCGCGCTTTAAACATTAATAATTTTTTTAAATTTTGTTACTTAGATTCTGGATTTTTACACTACCATAAATATTAATATTTTATAAAACAAATACTTATTCTTAATGAAAATTTTATGTTCTACAAAAAAGGTTCAGTAATATTTTTTGATAAATTTATTCATTTCAAAGTTATTCAATGTTAAAATAAATTTTTAGTTTAGGAGACATGCACTAATCTATTTTTTTAAGTAGATTAGCACTCCGGCATTCTTGGTCTAATCTGTACCTGTTAGTGTTCCTTAAGCGTTAGACTGCATAATTTCCACGTATTGCCTATAAACCTTTTATTTTCTTGCTTTTGAAGGTTTAGCCCTCCTGTTAGACAAACCACGCACCGTCACTGAAACGGATTTAACGTATTTCCATTCGTGCAACGAATTTAAAATAATTTTTAAAAATAAAAATATTATAAAAATAAAAATGCTTTGTCATAATTTGTATTTATCGGATTAATATATAATTTATTATTTTTTAAACATCTAAAGGTGCCTTATCTCAAAAATTAATGACGCATTTTACCTGGGCAAAAGATATTTATAATCTAATTAATTAATTAGTTAGTTTTATCAGATACACCCCGTATACTGTTACCACGAACATCGAAAGTAGATATTCAAGTTGACTGGTACAAGATGGAATCTCACGGTTGCATGAATAAGTCTCATGCTATCAAAAGTGGTAACCCAATCCACACCGTGACTGGAGGTGACTCTCGAGTCAAAACAAACTATAGAATGGTTCATTGGATACCTGCTTCTAGATTAAAACTGAATTTGGTTCCGATTAAACAGGACCGTAATACTTTAATTTAATTTTAACACAAATTCATAAAAAGTTATACAGGGTGTTGGAGAAATAATGATCGTAGCTTTAAGAGAAGCGTTATTCTAAGCAAAAAGTTCATATTAAATTATTTCCAAAAATCCATTTTTTCAAGAAAATCTAGTGGTAAATAATTAAAATTTTTCAAACATTTGGCAACATCGCAACATAACAGGGATATAAGCGCACGAAGACAGCAACTGATTCATTGAATTGTTATCATTTTTTATTGAATAACGCCTTCAGTACGTTACATTCTTCCTTCCTTTCTAAAGTACATAATTAATTGCCTAATAATAGAGACATTTTGCACCTCTTAAAATAACAGACTTTTTTGGCCTCCTTATGGTTATCGTTATTAAACATAACGATTACGGCAGCAGTTTATACAGAGATTTTGCAGCCTCTTTTAAGAAATTTATCTTGCGTCTGCGCTTTCGACACATAACCTTATTTTTGCCTGTGGTTCACCGATTTTAAAGTTAACGAAAAATCAGTATTTACTTTTATTCTTCATAAGATATAAATTGATATTTAAATATATGCAAACAATTCTGTTGATTTCGTTTTTTATACAATACAGTATAAGCAAAACACAAAAAGTAAGGTTAGGTTTGGTAGTAGAATAAAAAGCAAGTGTGCCAGATTGTAACATCTAAATTAATTACTGATTTAGAATATCCGTACAAGTGCAAGTCCGTTTAAATTTCTTAACACTATTTGATTTTTATTACTGCTATAGATTTTTCACTAATTAGAGCCTATGTATAAATTATATATTAATTAATACGGCATTAAAATTTTAACCTTTTAAATAATTGATAATAAAATTTCTTTAATCCGGCAACCACGCAGTTTAACAATAACGATAACGATAAGCTCTTCGGTATTCATCCGTAATTAAAGGAGTCCGGTATGGTTAATAACGATAACGCATCATGTTTGCGTTACTGCGCAGTCTAGAATACCGTTAACCACAACGGAATTGCAAAATAAGGGGTGCAAAATGTCTCTAATAGTATAAACTTACACACTAAATTTCGTTATTTACTAAAAATTTAAATAAATGTTATTTAGGTAACACCTTCTGTAAGATCGTTGCATATCTGATGTGTGAGCTTATCTTATCAATGTTTTTAAAATAGTCTAAAACAATTTAGTTGTTAAAACAATACGGGAGCCAATATTTGTAATTTACGTGTGATTTCCTATGGCCAGTCTGGCGATGCACCACCCGGTATACAGGGTGGGCCAAATTAAGCACACTTTTTAACTATTAATAACTTTTTATCTGTTGCACTTATCTTTTTTATTTTAAAAGCCTAATGGGTAGATATGTTTTCTTTAGGTTTGCCAATTTTGGTCAAATAGATTTAATCAGGACTGGACTTACGGGACCTTTTCCAAAATACTGTATTTAACCTCTTTGCAAAAGACATCTGATTTAGCCAAAATTAGGCTATACTATAATACGTTTTTCTTCTAGACAAACTATGGGAAATGATTCAGAAAAAGTAAATCTGTCAACATTTTGAGGATTTAATAATTATAATTATTTTTGATAAATAATGCTCCCCATAAAGCATGCATTTCTCTCGATTTTAAAAAAGAACTTTTTTAGTGTCCTTTGAACATCAAAATGTGAGGTTACCATGGTTACTGAGTTGGATGCTGACTAAACTTAACAGTAAATTAATTAAAAATAAACGTATTAGCCTAATTTTAGATTTAAAAAAATTTGCAACGAATTTTAATGCATCATTTTGGAAAAAGTCCCGTAAGTCCAGACCTGTTTAAATCTACTCGACCAATATCTGAAAACCTATAGAAAACATATTTTCCTATTAGCCCCTCAAAAATAAAAAAGATGGGCGCACCAGAAAAAAGTTATTATTAGTTAAAAACTGTACAAGTTTAATTTGGCCCTGTACAGTCGAACATATTTTGAGAGACAACAATGAGACGAGCAACTAAATGTAAATTAATTATCCGAAAGAGAGATAGCTGCTGGGCCTTCCTTCTCTGTCTTCAAGGAAGGCAAACGCAGATGGCGCGTGAGTCGACTTTATCGTTTACCCGCCAAATTCAAATTATATAGCTGTGCTATTTTTGCCCTTAATGTCAGGTACTTGTTTTTGTTTCCTATTAATATAAAATATTGGGGTTGAGTTCAATCATTACACACACCTTATTAAAAATGTAATTTATTTGGTTTTTATAAAGATTTTTTCTTACAGATAACCATGTCAATATTACCTTAAATTATCTGTTGAAAAGCACAAATTTAATATATACACTGTGATCACTCATAAAAGTCAATATTCAAAGTCCAATTAAAGGTAAAAACCACGAAACACACAATAAATCACAGAAAATGTAAACCAACTGTCCAAACAAATCGGCCATTGAAAAATATCAAACACAAATATCGATTAACATTTCGGCGTGACTGCCTGCGGCAACGTTGTCAAGTTAAAAATATTCGATTCATGGTATATTTTGTTTCTCTTAATTAGATGTGAGCCAAAAAGGACATTAAAGTTTACATGCAGAAATTGTAAACAACTTGGCAACCAGGGCAAAGCGATGATTGCTCCACCTACGATAGCCTGCCATGATGAAAGACAAAGACATATTTATTGGACTTGCGTTGCGTAAACCAGAAAGAGATAAATACAATGGACAAATTGTTAGGACCAGTTACTCGTCTCATTCTTGTCTCTGATATTTTTTAAAGTCGGTTAAAAACTTAAAACATGCTTTAAAAGTCATACAACAATCAAGAAAATACAAGCTTTTAATATCATAAGTTTATTGTGTCAGTGAACACTTCCTACAATAACAAATAAAAATAAATACAACACACAATACTCCATATTAACACATCTCGAAATAGAAAGCAAATATTTAGCGAAAACCGTAAACAAACACTGTGAAATATCCAACTCATTATTATTTACCATATAAATTCATGACCATTTACATAATAAGTTAATTGAATTAAATAAACCTACATATACGAGTGCACTTGATGAATGGAAAAGTTAATTCCTATTTCCTTAATTAGGCATCCTGATATTAATTAAAACAAATGTCTTGATTATGCCACAACGTTGTATAAATAATTATTACAAATCTGCAGCGCGTTGGTCATTTGCATATCGCGCGTGTTTCTCAGATTAATTGGCCAACTAATTGACCGCTAATTGAATGCAAATAATTAAGAGAAAATTGTACTCTAGAGAAGAATTTATGTGAAAGGTGGGTTAAGACATTTCTTTTGGGATATTTACTGTTTTTGTCAAGTGTGTTAACGGTTAATTTTATTGTATAGTGCACTCAGAGTTTCTGTATGAGAAGGGGTTTAGACATAAGCAAGACCGGTGATAGCTTTTGTCAGGGACGTGAGGGTGTGAGAATTACGATTTCGGTTGGCAGTTCTGTTCAAAGTTGGTAGCATTATCAGCTGATGACAGAGTCGTGACTTGTCGAAGCTTTGTTTGGTAAAAACTGTGGAAATTTGCCATTTTCATTTTGGTTGTATATCTTGCAAGGATTTCCAGTTGTTAATGTTTTTGGTTAGTTTAGAGACTTTGCATATTATTGGTTCGGACTCGTTTTATTTTAGAGATTTTGATAGTGTTTAGTCGAATAGTTTTCAGTCATTCGTATTTTTATATATTTACATATGATACAGATGAGTGTCCGCTAATAATTAATGGTACACAGAAAAACCACAGATTTCTTATGCGAAAATACCCATTTAGGATTTAAACAAACATACCTATATCCAAAAGTTAATGATAAGGAAGATACGGGGTGTTAAAGAGATATAAATATTTTTATTCATGCATTTCGATAATTTTTGATATGTTTTAAACATTTTAATAAAACTCGGTATCCAGGAGTTTTTAGATATCAGCTATTTATATCTGCGCAGTTGTAATAATTATAGCTAATATGATGTTATTGAAGGTATACATACTTTCGGGTGCACTGAACAACTAAAACGTGAATACCTTAAAAACGGTTATCAAGACCGATTCTTACTAAGTATACCTTTTTTGTGCAGAAAGCATAGAGAAGCTTACTAGTTTACATACATACAGAGTAGTAACAAATTGGCTAGTTTTTAGAGAATATTAAATAGTGTACCCATCGCCCTCTAGTCTACACACAAAAATTAATATTCGATCTAAAAAGCTAATGTTTAAAAACCCTTAGATACCGTTTTATTAAGATATTTAAAAAGGGAGGAACAATTATCGAAATAAATTTACTTTTTCTTTTTACTATGACACCCCCGTATCTTCCTTATTATAAACTTTTTGGATATTAGGTATGTTTGGTTAAATCTTAATATTTTGGCATAAGGAATCTGTGGTTTTCTGTGTACCATTCATTAGCGGACACCCTGTATACAAAGTTAAAATGGTTCTTGACTTACGGAACCATGGAAAATGTTTTGCTCTGCCAGGTACCTCATCGTCCTGTCGTCGCTTTGATAATTTTTAATTTTCAATATTTAAACCACATTTATGTTTTTGTTTTAAGTTATGCCTATTAAAATAATCCATTAAATTTTGTTTAAAACATACAGTTCTTTTTGTTTTCTCCTTAATTCTACGCCACTGATCTGCCTAAAATCAAACATGGCCGAAAATGGCCCGACTTGACGTCACAGCCGCGCTAGCCAATATGGCGAATGTCGTGACCTTATCTCATCAATCGACTTTGAGTGCACTAGAATTGAAAATTAGACAGCCTTGGTGACTGAAATTAGGCAACGTTGTCTTACAGATCAAGTTACAAACTTTACCTCTTTATAATATTAGTTTAGATAGTATAGATGAATATCGAAGGAAAAAATCTGCATTGGCCGAGAATCGAACCCGCCTACGGAGCATTCTACCACTAAACCATGGTTTGGATATGAGAGGTAGTTGTCATAATTTTCCCTAAACTATTACTTTAATCATAATAAAATATAGCCTGATTCTGATTGTGAAAGAATTTTCATGATCGGTTTAGTATTTGAATCTGCATATTTGAGATTAGCCCCCTATAAACAAACAAACAAACAAAGCTACAAACTTTACCTCTTTATAATATTATAGACCGGTGCCGAAGCCTTTAAAAAAGTAAAAAGTGAAAAAAAAAATATATAGTAGGATGAAACTGGCGCGGCGGTGGTAAACGGGGCGCAAGGCCTTCACTAAAGTTTTATTGAACAGGTAAATGGGGCGCAGGGATCTTGCGGTCTATAATATCGTATAGGTAAACGGGGCGCAAATGTTTTCTTGAAAGTAAAGGTATCGAAATAAAATGTTGGTCTATTTTTAAAAAATTTATTATTTATTACGAAACATTTATTGCATCAAAAATATTTACATATTATACACTTGACAAATACGAAGTACATTTTACAAAATGTAGTCTACTTATTTCTTTTAACCTATATTTATTCACAAGTTTTTCCAGTGACCCACACCCCTTCTCGGGAAGGGCTGGCGCCCCATTTACCTATAATATAAACGTAACCTTACAGGCGTGCAGGTAAAAAGAGATATTTTCGCGCCCCGTTTACCTCCGTCCGATGAAACCCACTGAAAAACGTAGAAAATATACCAAAATTTATGGAAAAAATAAATTCCAATCGATCTAAGGTCGGGAAGGGGGTGGAGGGGGTTAAAGTGTAAAATACGGTTTTCTAAATTTTCGGCTAAACTACAAGCTTAATGGAAAAAAGTTAAATTGCAAAATTGTTGTTTTATATTTAGCTTTTCTTACATAACCTCACAATTTATGTGAAAAATTTTTAAAAAACCAAGTTGGTTTTTATTTTTATCTTTTACAAAAACAATAATTTATTCACGAAATTTGGTGAAAACGTACCTTTATTGGTCTCAAATATACTGTAAGTTTTTGGTTCTAAATTATTCATTTTTATAAATTTTTTGACTTAATATTTAAAAAAATACCCTTATTTTTAATCGAAAATTCACGTGTCAAAATCTCTACTTTCTAATGGTGTAAAAATACTATACATTACAATGGTAAATGTTTTCAGAAAACGCAAAAAATTTGGATCCGATTTTTCAAATCATTATTAGACCAGGGTCGATAATTTTTTGAAACCAAAAAAAATGGATGAAACCCATTGAAAAATATAAGGTTTGTTCCAGCAGGCTGTCAGAAATGTTTGCAACCGTTCGGATTCTGCGCAAGTCAAATTTGTCGTTCCAGCAGTGCCATGTTTCTATCATTATACAATTATTTGTTGTTCCAGCAGTAGTTTTAAGATGTTGGAAACATGTTGGAAACTGTTTGAAAAGTTTGCAAACTTTCTTCAAACATTACTGACAATTTTTAACATAACCTTGTTTATTTTTCGTTCCAGCAGTAAACTGTTGCCAACATTTCTGACTAATGTTTGTAACAATTTCGGAGTTTTACGATTGTTGCTAACATGTTTCCAACATTCTGCTGGAACAAACCTATAATTGGCCAAAAAATGGTGGTGTAAAATTTTTGACACTAATTATCCATCGTGTAAAACAGCTCTAAGAGCAGTAAAAATATTCATAACATTTCACACTTGACCTGGCTCATCTGCAAGACACTAAAGAGAAAACAAAGAGGAGATCGTAAAAGGAGAAAAAGAAGAAGATATGAATAATTGGACAGGGTGTTAAGATGACTGCACCAGTCGGCGCATATCCCGCGGCCATCCTCAACGAGCTAACAGAAATACTTCTCATGAAGGTCATTCGTTGGTTCGGCTTTTTCTTTTCGTTTTTTGATACTTAGTTTTGCATTTTGAACGCGATGGGTATCCTTTGTTATAATTGGATATTATCGAAAATTTACATTCATCGGATATAAAATCAGAACTAAAATTAGATAGTTTTTGTGATTTAAAAGTCTTAAACAAGAATTACCCAAGCAGCAAACTGACGTCAATAGAGAAATATTGCACAGTAAAATAAGGCCAGGCACTAATAATGCCGGCCTTATTTTGACATCTGAGCGTGCGCAGATGCATGGTGGGATAAGGACTCCCTTAATAAGGATAGTGCCTGGCTTTATTTATGTCGGTTTTAGGTCGTGCCTTATTTTGGTCTTATTTTAACTTCGGAACTGTTCGTGTAGACCGAACGGCTGCCGACCACAAAATACAAAAGTTTTTAGAAGTAAAAATACTTAAAAACCTTGCTTTTTCACATGTAATTCTTTAATTGTGTAAAACAAAACCCTTCAACGCAAAACAATAAAGAAAAACAACTACAATTTTTGCCTCTTTTTTTTGGATAATGTTACTGTCAACATGATTTGCAATAACTCTAAATTATGGGTACAAGCACTATTTAAATAAGGCCGGTATTAATAATACTCGAGCCTAATAAGGCAACTTGCAATAATTCTCTATTTTTTAGTAATTTTTAGTAATTTTTGGCCGTAAGACGTCATCGGACCAAAATTATGACGTCATTTTACTGACAAAAAAATAAGCCAATAATTTTAGTTGTCATCACGTGACATAACACATCCATCCAATACACTCTTATAGCAATTAAATCAACCACTGGCGTAAATAAGGGTGGGAGGGGAGGGTAAATGGGGTAATTACCTACCCCAGAAAGGTGTGTGAATGACATAATTTTTGCACCGCATCCCCTACATTTCACCAGGGAAACGCACGGCCACGGGCTCGTTGCGGTTATGTGAGGACCGACCTTATAAATGTGGAAATAGAACAAATATAACTTAAATATTGACCGCATACCGTATGTATATAAATGGTGGGAATTTTCGATGGGGACCGCATAGTACATACGAGAAAGGCGAGTCAGCGAGTGGCCATTCAAAGACACCGCCGACATCGTCAGGTCTAGAACGGCGATCTTTGTTGCACCGAAATAGGAGAATGCGGCCTCAAAAGAAGAATCAGGCGGGGGCGGGATCACCCCTCGCCCCGCCCTGCCGGCCGAGTACGGATGATGGCCGTAGGCCAAATTAATTTTGAAGATGGTTATAAGTTTTAGATGTTAAACGGAAATGCCACTGAGGTTTGCGGTAAGATGATTGGTCCGATTAATACCGAATTATGACATAGACCGAAACATACAAACGTTTTACCGTTGCCTGTATGTAAAACTTACTGTTACCCTAATTAATTCGCAAAACCCTGTAACTCTAGACGGACACCTCATACCTCCGTCTTAATATTATTACTATTTCATAGCAATTATTCAAACATTCACAAATTATTTAACATGTAACGTATTTTTTTCTTTTCTCCTGTAAAATTTTTAATTATGAAGATATAATGTTTGCGAATTGGGGTAACTATATTGTTACCCTAATTCGCAAACATCGTATCTACAAAACTTCTCCTTTATTCTATTGTTTAGAATAGTAATATTAAATAAGAGTTAGTGATGCGTAGCAATTATTGAAACATGTTAACATGTCACCTAATTTTCTTCTTATCTCCTGCAAAATTTTTAATTATGAAGATACAAGGTTTGCGAATTAGGGTAACGATATTGTTACCCTAATTCGCAAACATCGTATCTACAAAACTTCTCCTTTATTCTATTGTTTAGAATAGTAATATTAAATAATAGTTAGTGATGCGTAGCAATTTATTGAAACATGTTAACATGTCACCTAATTTTCTTCTTATCTCCTGCGAAATTTTTAATTATGAAGATACAAGGTTTGCGAATTAGGGTAACGATATTGTTACCCTAATTCCGCAAACATCATATCTACAAAACTTCTCCTTTATTCTATTGTTTAGAATAGTAATATTAAATAATAGTTAGTGATGCGTAGCAATTTATTGAAACATGTTAACATGTCACCTAATTTTCTTCTTATCTCCTGCAAAATTTTTAATTATGAAGATACAAGGTTTGCGAGTTAGGGTAACGATATTGTTACCCTAATTCGCAAACATCATATCTACAAAACTTCTCCTTTATTCTATTGATTGGAATAGTAATATTAAATAATAATTACTTATAAAATATTATGACTGGAGGTACCTGGGGGTTTTCGGGTAGCATTTATTTAGTGTCACATTGAGGGATGGCGCAAAAACCTCAACTTCGATTAATTCTGGAGTAACGAGGTTTGTGAATTAGCGTAACGATATTTGTCACTTAGCTTTCTTTGTCATTGTATCGCATTGTTACTAATGATGTTAATTAAATGAAATAATATTTTCTAGACAGATTTTAATGTAGTGAATGCAAGTGAACAACATCTGCCAGCATAGGTCTGCTACAATTAATAATATTTAATTAATTAATAGTTAATTTATTTATAATTGTTACCTTTACATGTTAATTGCATAAACCAATGATCAGCAGTGAAATAGCTTAGTTGGTTAGGTAGCAGCCCGATTTTATGCAATTAAATATGGTAAACATAATTATGCTTATAGACAAGGGAATATAAAATAGAAAAAAATGTTACCCAGTGCGGGATACGAACCCAAAGTGTCGACAAGGCATGCACTGCTAAATGCTGCAACCTAACCAACTAAGCTATTTCACTGCTGATCATTGGTTTATGCAATTAACATGTAAAGGTAACAATTATAAATAAATTAACTATTAATTAATTAATTATTATTAATTTTTGCAGACCTATGCTGGCAGATGTTGTTCACTTGCATTCACTACATTAAAATCTGCCTAGAAAATATTATTTCATTTAATTAACAGATGAGGGTATATTTTCTTAATGCCAGATCTTAGACTATCATAATCAACGGTGTAAATTATAATAAATAGTTGTGTTTTTAAACAAAAGGAACATCCGCTGTAGGGTATTATTCGTTATTATTAAAAATATTGAGGAGGTTCTTTAAAATTATCCGAAAACTGAGTTAATACAATTTGCCCCTAAACATTAATAGCTACTTCTCACGGAATCACAAAAACGAGACCAAAAATTAGCATGTTTAGAAATGCTATATATTTCATCTTTTTTGTCTGGTCTAGAATCTGAAACAGGTACCAATTTTGTTTATTGTATAATTATCTTATTTCAATTTTCAGCTGCAAAAAATATCAATTTAGTGACACATGAGGTAAAGAAAATAATGGCAAAATTTATGATAACTTGATGAGGCCGGGCCTCCCCTCCCAGGGTGTTGCCAGGCCTCCCTAGACCCCCTCCAGGTTCAATGGCTAGTCACGCCTATGCCAATTCTACAGTCGTCTCCCTTCTAACTTCTGAACCATTTGGTACACGGAAAAAAATCTAGTAAATAATAGCTTTGTTCGCGGGTCGAGTAATGAACCGATTCTGAACCAGAACCGAACTGGTTTAGAATTGTTTTAAAGCACATGTCTAGTTATTTATTAGTTCGGAATTTTTATTTACCGCGAACGATTTTCTATACAGCTGAGGATGTATTCTAACCTAGCCTCTTGGTTAGGATTTTTCATAGTTAAATTGGATACTACACAAAAAAATTAAATTCAAACAAAAAGGTAAATTGTTATATTGTCGAAAGCCACTCGAGGTCTCTCGGCGGAAGACGAGGGATTCATTGCCTCCTCTCGTTTTTAACATAAGTATGTGTATTTAACTAAAGATAAAATTCAAACAACAAGAAATGGTAAAATCTTCTAATATTGTCTATATTTTTTAATTAAATCCTTATTTATTTTATTGCATACATTCATACGGAATACAATTAAAAATCCTTTGTTTATATACGCTCAGAATCACAAAAATATAAAAAAATATTCAACAGGTATGTTAACCCGCATAAAAAGTGGCAGAAACAAATTAACTGTAATAAAACGGTTAATTTATGTACCACAAAAACAGAAAACTGCTGACCATGTCGACAATGCGCATGAAATTCCGAACTGAACTTTTAGTTCCAACAAATATCCCAGGACTGCTAATCAGGTTACGAACCGGTAATGAACTGATTCCATTGTAACCCGCGAACACAGAACTGTTACTAAAAATTCGGGATTTTACTAACCGCGAACGCTGCTTTTTCACTGCGCATGCGAATAGTCCCAGAACCGGTTCAGAATCAAACCCGCAAACAAAGCTATTCATGCAATTGTAACCGACACAGTTACAATGTGTAGCACTATTATAGGCCCCAGGTACACGTTATGATAAAACGCGCTCCGTTTTTGTAGTAAATAATATGAGTAGTTTTTAATACTTTTGTAGCAAAACTTAATGTTACCTTACAAAGTAATAAACCATAATTGTAAGACATAATACATTTCAATGAGCTCTGTCAATTATTGCTACAATCATATTGTGAAATGATAAAAACAAATTATTTACCATTTAAAAGGTTATTGAGATTTACCACATGTTCAATACTACTAAAATATAGTCAAGATTCATATTTGGTTACTGTTGTTAGCTACTATCATTCACTTACAAAACTTTAGGACTCGTTGATTTTCATAACAGAAAATTAATGACAAAAATTATCCTTAGAACGTCAATAATAAACATATTTAACAAAATTTTGGTAATTTTCTAGAAACCTGCGGCAACTCCGATTTTGACGCAATTTGGTATACAGGGGTTTTTAGGGCGCTGATCACGAATCGAAAAATTTTGGCGGAAACGTTTCGTTCTTTAGATATTCATCATCAGACTTGAAATTTAAACTAATCCTATTTTTACAATATTCCCCCTTCTTTTTGCACACAATTCTTGATTTAAAGCTAAAGTGGCACACAATATTTAATTTTCACCTTTTAAAACCCCGTTTTTATGTATTTTATTTAATTTTTGCATTAAATTGCATAGCTATACTTTAAATTATTTTAATCCCAGTGTGCCATGAAGCCCTATGTGTATGTATGGTTGCCGCATTATCAAAGAAAAGCCACCCAATTTAATGCAAAAATAATGTAAAACGTAGAAAAACGGGGTTTGAAAAGGTGAAAATCAAATATTGTCGTGACACTGTAGCTTAAAATCAAGAATTGTGTGCAAAAAGAAGGGGAATATAGTAAAAATAAGCTTAGTTCAAATTTGAACTTTGATGATAAATATCTCGAGAACAAAACGTTTCCGCCAAAAATTCTTTCAGATTCGTAATCAGCGCCCCAAAAACCCCTGTATACCAAATCTCGTTAAAATCGGAGTTGCCGCAGGTTTCTAGAAAATTACCAATTTTGCTCTACACTCTTATAGCACACAACGCCTTTCCATAATTTTCCTTGTATATTTTGATAAAACTTGGAACGATAATATATATAGATGACCAAGGTCTGCATTTTTTGACATTTCAGTGGCAGCTCTAAATGTCAAAGTGACGGATTTAAATGTCAAAGTCACAGCTGAGCGCCAACGCAATCGCTACCGCCAGCTAGACAGCAGAGGATCTACCCAAAAAGGGAGGGGAGAACAACATATCCAAAAATCAGCCAACCTAAAATTCCGGTCTATAAATTTAGATTATAAATGTGAATTAGGGTTATCTATTAAACTAATGTTATTAACAAGAAATACCTGATAAGCACAAAAGTAAATAAGAAAATTGGCGGAATCCGTAAAAAAGTTAAAATTACCAGCTTTTTTCCGGAATTGTCACGGATATGTCACTTTTACATGGCTGCCAAAAGCCCAATGAAATTTTGATATTGTAGTCACGTGGTACCGGACTTTCGAGGTTCCGCAATATTTTCTTCGTACATGAGGATTAGGCATAAGGACGATTTGGATATCGGATTCGGACATTCGGATATATATTTTTGGCACAATGTTCAAAAATTGCATGTAAAAATTCTGGTAAATTTGTCCGACAAAAAAAGTGACGCGTTCGCCCAGTTTGACATCCGAAAAAATTTGACATTGACTGGCTGGGTTAAAACGCCGCATCCATATATGGCGGTATGAATATTCGTGATAGACTTGGCAAAAGAAACCCCCTAAAAAGGTTTTAAAAGTATTTTTATCATGAAGACCATTTTATTACTGAAACAGGCACTATAAATAAGTTTGACACAATATAGGTATCATAATCTAAAGCTTGTTAATAAACTCGCCTGCAGCTTTTAAAACAACACCCAATCTGTAGAGCAAAAGTATGCGACGAGGCAAAGGATTATTTCGCCAGTTGCATAATAACAGGGTAGAGCAAAAATAATGGCTCACCTTGGTATAATAACTTAAAAGCAAAGAAGAACGGGGAGTAAGTGTGTTCTGCCTTCGGCGCGATAAATTAATAAATAAATTGAAAATATGAGCCAACCCGTCAAAAACGTAATTACCTCGAGAATTTATGCATCCACACCCGGCTATTTTCTCGAATTAAAATACAGAGTTAAGTGACATCGAGAACACCAATTTGGGTATAAGGACAACTTCCAAGTGTTTCGTTTGATGTAATCAGTCATGGGTAGTTTATTTTTGGGGTGTACTCGAGTTGCTAGATAAGGGAAAGGAGTAAATATCAATGTCAAAGCCTCACAGTTTAAAATCGTTATATTACAACTCTTTGGTTACAGTGTTTCGCTCAGTGTGAGCATCATCAGACCTGAAATGGTTCTTATTTATTAAAATATTTCTATACCATAGGTAACCTTAGAATGTTTCATGCACAAAATGTTAAGGTTACCTATGGTATAGAAATATTTTAATAAATAAGAACCATTTCAGGTCTGATGATGCTCACACTGAGCGAAACACGTGTAACCAAAGAGTTGTAATATACCGATTTTAAACTGTGAGGCTTTGACATTGATATTTACTCCTTTCCTTTAAACAATCAAGCCTCTTTGAGAAAAATGGATGATTGAGTTGCTAGATGCTGAAAAGTTGATAACAAAATTATGAATTGGGGGTGCTGAGTTGCTAGACCAAGATGTACGAATTGATAGAAAAACATTAATAAGTTTTTTTTAATATTTAACACACCGTAGTTTGAAAACTAAGACGTTTAGAACATATGTTTATATGAAGTATTTTTCTTATTTTCTGTTGTAGAATCGCCCCGCTAAGTTTGTCGGTTGAGTTATTGGATTACTGTATGTATTAGGTAATTTGATTGAAATTGATGAAAACTTTGATGTCTATTGGTGCCTAAACGGTGAGGTGTATCGACTTTAATATAGAGTACCTTATTTTTAAGTTTTTGATTGTCTATAAAATGGCGCCCCCAACTTTGCGATATCTGTCAAAATAAACAAGTTATGATGTAAATTAATTTTAAGTTTTAGGTAAAGTGCCCTCTGGCGGTAATTAAAAAAGTACTTTTATCTTAAAAATTTAAAATATGCAAAGCTCGATTTGTGTGCCAAATATCAACTGGATTGGTTATAAAATAAATGAAATATGGCGAAAAAAACCAAAATAAAATTTGAACTTTGACGGCTTGTAACTCGAAAACAAATGACATTTTGAAAAAAATTATATGAAGCTCTACCCTTATTTTATTAAGTAGAATCACCCCTTGATTTTCGTGATCTAGTTTTGATTCCCTGTATATACATTTAAAAATAAATATTTTGACTAATGACAAATTTAAAATACTAACTGACAATGCAGCACCCTTATTTTTTGGATTCTTAAATTTATTATAATACATAATTATGTGAATAACAACAAAGAATCATATAATCTTATATTGCGCAAATACAAAATTTTGCAGTATATGACATACCCGATTTCTTTGATTCCAAATACTGGGTCCTGGACATTTTGAATTAACTGCACTGTAAAGATTAAATTTTTTATTTTATATAGGAACCATAACACCTAAAAAAATATAAGACAAATTTGATAACTTTTTTATGCTGTACAATGAAATAGTTTTAAAAATTTTCCGAGTTTATTGACTTTCCAAAATAATATTTTTGAAAGTCAATTTTGTGCCTTCCTGTACTACGTATATGTATATTATATGAAGATTTTTATAAACGACATTATTTGATTTTTTAATCTCAAAAAAAAAAATTCATATTTTATCCGTAGAAACACATTGCAATAATTTTTTGTATTCCTGCCTCAAGAAAAAAACTCTTTCATTAAAAAAATCAGTGAAAAAGTGTATTGAAGTTTAAATCGATTATATTGACAAGAATTAAACTGTCATTTTTTAAAACTAATTTGCAAACATACCGGGTGTTGCTCCGTCGAGCAGGACATAGGGAAACCCATGTAAATTTTGAAGTGGTCCAATATTGGCTCCCCTAATTATTTTAGAAGAAAATATACTTAATTAGGATTTTTTAAAGGGCACGAAAAGTTGAACCCAGTGTACAAATTTCAGCTCTTCTCAGTCCGCCAGCTAAGAGATAAATGCTAAAATAAGTTACAAATCTCCTATCTTCTTACCCGCCTTGTAATATTAGAAGTTTATAATAAAATACTAGAAAAATTATTTAACCTCTTACTCTCAAGTTGTCAGATCAATGTCACATCATTCTTAAATAATGAACTACCTAAATCAAGAAAAAAATCACTATTATAAAATGGTTTTACCAGGGAAATAGTTATCGAAGAGTAGCGGACATGTTTGCAGCCTATTTTCCCAATAGGCCAATACCAAGTAAATCGACAATAGAACGGACGATAAAAAATTTGAAACTACAGACACAGTAATCAATAATTGCAAATGTGAAGAAAATCGACGTGATCTTTCGCCAAACGATTTTTTTCTATGGGGACATTTAAAAACTAAGCTACCAATAAAAAATATGAAAATTTAGTCCAACTAAGGAATGCTATTTCCGCTGAATGTGCCAGAATATGGATGTACCAACTAGCCAACGTAAGAAATGAGTTTTATAATCGTTTGGGTTATTGTCTGGCAGTTAATGGAGAAATATTTGAGCATTTGATTAAATCCTGATATTTTCGTCATAAATTGATTTCTAAATGTAGAAAAATTTGTTTTATTGTTTTACGTAACTGTGAGTGCATGTGTTGGAATTAGCTGTAAACTAAAATGAAATGCGAGAATTCTTTTGAAATTCCCGTATAAAATTGTTCAGTTTTGGCAATGACCTTATAAATTAACGATCTAAATTGTCACTGATAAATCGATATGGTGTTTTAATTGTTGATTTCTAGAGTACAGGGTGCATAATGAGATACTACGTTGCAGAAGTATTAAGCAGTTTACTCTTTACTGGTTGGTTGAAAAATGCTCAAATTGTCATTTTAGGTGGAACTTACTGTGCTTTTCAATAAATCCTAATAGCATTTTTTTCTAAAATAATTAGGGGAACCAAAATTTACATGGGATTCCCTATGTCCCGCTCGACGGAGCAACACCCGGTATATTGGAATAAATATAACCTCAATGTAAAAGTAACTAAAATACAAAAACAAAAGAAAAGGAAAAAATTGTTCTTTTTTTTTTCAAAAATATTTGTCACTGGACAAAGTCGACCCGAAATTTACAACCGGCACCGTCCAAAATACCTACTTATTAAACAAATAATTTACCTGTTCAAATAAAACCCTAATATAAAATGTAAAACAGGTATACACAAGTCTCAATGGGAAGGTGTGGGTATTCGAGAATAAGTGGTTTTCTCACGAAGCCACAAATGACAATACTATGATAATTTTATAGACCTTTTAACATACCGCCAGCCATTGTACCTAAAAGATATCTAATAATAATTATCGGTTATTTAGTAACAGTGCAATAAAGTAATAAATAAAGTTAAATTATGGTAAAAATACTTGTTGCTGAATGAACCGGGCAACGGGCAACCAACGGGTTTTACTCTAATGAGATTCATTGTTGTTAGAAAAACAAATGGGCAGATCATTATTTAATACTAATGTTGTTAATTAGTATTGTGTTTTCTCTCTCTCTCTATTTTTTTCTTGGTTTTGGTCCCTTCAGGTCCAATCCACCACCAGGGCCGTATTAACTGTTTGAGGCGCACTAGGCTAGAATGCCCGGAGCGCCTATTTTTCACCAAAAGAAATTTTGAATAGAAAAAAAAGGTCCTTTCCTCCGTAGCGCCTATTTTGACTGCAAAAAACATTCCCTTCTATTGCACGCCTATCTCATTCCAAAGCACCTTATTCACACAGAAATTAGTCACCAAAATCCCCACCCGACCTAAACTTTTTTAAAACTCCCTTGTCTGGCGCCTATTTTTTCATGGCGCCCTAGGCTGTAGCCTAGTAAGCCTAATGGATAATACGGCACTGTCCACCACTCTCCCCTTTCCGGACTATGCTTTCCAGGGCTTCGTCGGCGGAAAATTTGGATAATCGAGCTTGTAGCTCCCAGAAATTCCAAAAAGAAAACAAAAATATTTCTACAATCGATGCAATGCATAAATTGTCGGCTGTCAAACCAAGATCTGCTACTGGTGTTACGTATAACCTTCACTTTCACTACTGACAGTTTCCATGGCACGCCCATCTATTTCCCGGGATTTGAGAAATACCTCGTGTTCACCACCAAACAGGATACCATCAGCTTATAGGAATCTTCGCTCACGGCGCTTAGATCCAGAAGAAAGATGCCGTCAATTTAGCGTGAATTTTTCCTTGATCCCCGAAGGTAAAAAACGTTCGTACGGCACCTCTAAAAGAACTTTGTAGTCCTCTACGCACATCCGCACTGTCCGGAGGTGAAACAAAGAGTGTGTTTTATTATTTAAAAAAAAACATAGCTTTATTGACGACTAGCCGACTCGTGCCCACTTCGTTGGAGGTTTATTGTATTTTCTCTAACTTTTTGTTCAATCATAATAAAATATAGCCTATAGCACTCCTGAATAGTGTAGCTTTCAGATTGTGAAAGAATTTTATGATCGGTTCTGTATTTCCAAAGATTAGCCCCTATAAACAAACTTTACATTTTATAATATAGGTATTCTGCCGTCTTACGGAAAAACACCGTATGTTATATGGATTATTATATGCACATACGGTGTTTATCGGTTGGACGGCAGTATAGATATCCTAACTTGACGTCTCTAACGTTGCTGCACAAAAGCGCAATTTGGGAGGGGGCTAAGGGGGCTTAGCGCCCCCAAAAAGAAATTAAACAAAATTAGCCCCCCGCCAAGATTCCTAGTATCCAAGCCGAAACTTATGTGACTAAAACCTAAAAGCGATAAGAGAAAGCGATTTTTATGTCAATAGTGCCACTTTTACCTAACTGTAGGTCCTTTTTGTGGCAGTAATCACAAATAAATCCCTTTATCTTTCCCTAATTTTTTTATAAAGTCTCAAAGCTTGCCTCATACCTTTCGGGACTACCAAGACTCCAGCCCCCTCCCCTAAAAACCGAAGCAAATTGCGCCTATATGCACTTTTTTAGTCACCTTGAACAATATTTTTAATATGTTTAAAATAAAATAGTCGATTATTTGCCTAAAAACGAATTCTAGATACCAAACACCCTATCAGATTTTAGCGATTTTGACATGCATTAAAATGGCTTTTATATTTTTTTACTAAAACCGTTCTTTGTACGAAAAAATAACAAGAAACCAAACTAAACTTTAAAGTAAATGATTATTTTATTAAATAATAGTTTAAAAAAACTAAAAAACACGCTTTTATATGCAACCGAACTAAAAATTAGAAAATAATTTTTTATTGCAAAGAGTTTGTATTACAATAATAAAAGGTCAAACAATGAATCATAATTATATACCTCAAAATAGAATTATAATAAAATTTAAGATAATAACAGAATAATTCACTTCAGAATAAAAGCGTGGGGTGCTTAATATATTAAATGTTATAATTATTTCATTTGTAAATATCTATGAGGGAAAAGTTATGAAAAAATAGTAAAATGCACCCCACGCTTTTTACTCTGAAGTGAATTATTCTGTTATTATCTTAAATTTTATTATAATTCTCTTTTGAGGTATATAATTATGATTCATTTTTTGACCTTTAATTATTGTAATACAAACTCTTTGTAATGAAAAATTATTTTCTAATTTTTAATTCGGTTGCATATAATAGCGTGTTTTCTTAGTTTTTTTAAACTATTATTTATTTTTCAGTTTTTAGTTCGATATATCAATTAGTTTTCTGCAAACATGTGATATTGAAATGTTTCACGAACTATTTCGTAATCTAATCATTTCATTTAAAGCTTCACTGTTGCATGGAGTTTCAGAACGCAACTACTCCGAACAGGTTTCTGTCAGCCTTATGCTGAGAGTACGTCCGAAACTGCATGCATGCGCAGTTCGCACACTAGCTCTCTCTCTGTTACTCTCCTACAGAAAATCTATAAAGGAATTTATTTATCCTGGCGATCCTAATCAGGATAATGGGATACTGTTTGCAGATTATTGCAGTGTCATGGGTCCTTGATACGTGTGCAAAGTTTCAAAGAAATCGAATCGCTGGAAGTTGGTGAAAATTAAGCTTAAAATTCCGTTACATACATACATACATACATACATACATACATACATACATACATACAACCCAAGCTAATAATAAAAGCGTGTTAAAAAGAGCACTGGCGTACTACTTTTTCTTGAAAATAAAATTAAATACAAACTTGTACCCCACTGGTATTTTTTTTAACCTTTACAGCAAAAATATAATGTTATGGTTAAAAGAAGTGTACCAAATTTTGTGAACATATCTGGTGTGATAGAAAAGTTATGATAAAAAAAGCATTTTTTTCGGAGACGAAGAATTTTAAAACATAACTTTGTTTAAAAAATGTTCTTACTTTCTTGCCTTCTATACTGTGTTGAGAGGAATATATCAACTTAAAAATTACCCTGTATATTTGTATGCTCAAAAATTTTAAATGGTTCACTAACAATGAAAGTTCTAACAATCACTTCCTTATAAAAATCGGCAACATGCCCAAAAATATCAAAAAGAATCAAAGAATCAAAAGGATCTAGGGTTGTAAATTATTTGAGTCTTTCAACTTACCACAAGCCCTATTGTTAATCGAGCCCTATTCGTAGTGACACAAAAGTTGTCACAACTGTTGTTGGTCATCGGAAAGATAAATGAATTTTATCAGCACACTCATTCATACAATATTCTTCAAATGCCTTTGGGAGATCGCGTGTATTTGATAAAATTTTACTACATGTCATTGAAAAATATGCGAATAAAGTGACATTTAAACGAAGATTAATAAACTTTGTGATAGATCACTCTGTAGGTTCTTTATACAGTGTAGTCTAGTCGAGAAGTTGATTTCCTGCGAAAAATAGTTACAAGTCTCTTAAAAATATGGTTGATGATTTAAACGATCCGTTCTTTGTAAAGTAATGGAAAAATTAATTAATTCACAAAATCTTAAGTACTTAGAAAAACACAAAATTTTGCATGACAGGCAGTATGGATTTCGCCACAAAAGATCTACAGCAGATCTTCTTTCCTTCGTATCACACTGTTGGAATAAGTCTCTTGAGTTTCAAGGTGAGTCCCAGATCGTTGCTCTTGATATATCCAAAGCTTTTGACCAGGTCTGGCATGCCGCACTTCTTAATAAACTTCCCTCCTATGGTCTTTCAACTAAACTCTGTACTTGGCTCTCTAGTTATCTATCTGATCGACGAATATCAGTTATTGTGGACGGCCATTCTTCAAGCTTTCACGAAGTAAATGCTGGAGTCCCTCAGGCCTTAGTTCTGGCAACAACATTGTTTCTTCTTCACATCAACGACCTTCTCTCGTCCACAACTAATTCCATTCATAGTTTCGCCGACGATAGTACCCTTCACTCCAGTTTTCAGGTTCCTAAACCCATCACTAAACCTGATTTGGAAAACAAACGCAGAGCGATGCAGATATCTCTTTCGCAGGATCTTAATTTAATATTGGATTGGGGCGCCAAAAATCTCGTCCATTTTAATGCATCCAAAACACAATCATGTTCCTTGTCGCGAAAAAAGTCATCAAATACTCATCCTCTATTTATGAGCGGCCAAGTTTTACAGAGCAAAGACACCTTCAATCTTGTGGGCGTCACATTTGAAAGTATATAACCTTAACTGGCATAAACACATTGTATCTATAGCCACGGCAGCTTCAAAAAGCTTGGATTTCTCTTTCGAGCCAAAAAGTATTTTTCCGCTTCTAATTTATACACATTATATGTGTCCCAAATCCGACCTCCCTTGGAATATTGTTCCCATATCTGGGGTATGGCTTTTCCCACAACCCTAAGCATTCTTGATTCTATTCAAAGAAGAGCTATTCGTCTCATTAATGATCCTTCACTCACAGAAAGGTTTCCCCTCTTGCCCATCGTCGGGCTGTGGGGGATTTATCGCTTTTTATAGGTACTTCCATGGCTTCTGCTCTGAAGAATTGTCTAGTATAGTTCCTCCACTTACGGTTCCCAACAGAGAAACTCGTGTTCCGTGTCAACAAACTCCCTCTTACCTCACTTAAGACATCCACCGTACGTTAGTATTTAGTTTATATATATTTATATATATATACTTACAGTGTGGTTAATTAAGTATGAAACAAATGGGAAATTTGTAATTAGTTCAAAAATACTTCATATATAAAATAAATGAATAAAAAATTATCCCATATTTTTAATGGACCATACTGTATATACAGGGTGTTTCCTGATTACAGGAAAAAAAAATTCAAGGGGGTATTCCTTAGAAAAAAAAATTATATAAAGATAGGTCCGGAAATGTTTGTTTCTAAGATACGGGATGTTAAACTTTAAAAGAAAATCAAGTTTTTAATCATATCTTAAAAATGCCTTTTCTTACCGTAATTGAGAAACACCCTGTATATTATGTTTATGTAAAATAGTAAGCATATGTATAGTGCTTATAATAAAACCATTACTAAAAACTATTTAAAACACTTTTACAAACTAAGGTGGATTTTCCCAAAAAGCCAATGGGGTTTAAAAAAAACAGTGACTGCATCGAAAATTGTGTTTTGTTAACACAAAGAGTTTTAGGGTTTGTTTATAGGGTTGGTGTAAACAAGACTACCTGTCAGCAACCCCCTTATTTTCTTGTCTCTGCTATGACGAATCTAATCTTTTGCTCTTTTAGCTACGGTGTAGTGTTTTCATTTACCTGAAAGCCGAGGAAATGTATACTGACTTTAGAAATACTTAAAATTGCCTATTTCTATTGTGTTATGTATCTTCCGAAACCTTAAGTTAAAAAGTAATTTTCAAAAAGCTAGAAATTGATTTCACGTGTGTCACTTAAAATTTAGACAAAAAGTCAAAACATTTATTTTTTGATTTTTACACTTTAAATATTTCTGATACCTACTTCTTGGAGTTACAGATACACAATACGGTTAGGTATTTTTCGAAGTGTTTGTATCAAAAAAATTGAAATAATAGCTTTGTTTGCGGGTCTAGTAACGAACCGACTCTGAACCAGAACCGAACTGGTTTACAATTGTTTGAAAGCGCATGTCTAGTTATTTATTAGTGCGGAATTTTTATTTACCGCGAACGACTTTCTATACAGCTGAGGATGTATTCTAACCTAACCTTTTGGTTAGGATTTTTTATGGTTAAATTGGATACTACACAAAAAAAATTAAATTCAAACAAAAAGATAAATTGTTATACTGTCGAAAGCCACTCGAGGTCTCTCGGCGGAAGACGAGGGATTCCCTGCCTCCTCTCGTTTTTAACATAAGTATGTGTATTTAACTAAAGATAAAATTCAAACAACAGGAAATGGTAAAATCTTCTAATAGTGTCTATATTTTTTAATTAAATCTTTATTTATTTTATTGCATATATACATTCACACGGAATACAATTAAAACTATTTTGTTTATATACGCTCAGAATCACAAAAATATAAAAAAAAATATTCAACAGGTATATTAACCCGCATAAAAAGTGGCAGAAACAAATAAACTGTAATACAACGGTTTATCTGTACCGCAAAAACAGAAAACAGCTGACCATGTCGACAATGCGCATGAAATTCCGAACTGAACTTTAAGTTCCAACAAAAATCCCAGGACTGCTAATCAGGTTACG
The DNA here is from genome assembly GCA_014170235.1 of Listronotus bonariensis. Classification (NCBI taxonomy): domain Eukaryota; kingdom Metazoa; phylum Arthropoda; class Insecta; order Coleoptera; family Curculionidae; genus Listronotus; species Listronotus bonariensis. The sequence goes on along the minus strand of JACEGR010001790.1, from coordinate 109,242 downwards.
AACCGGTAACGAACTGATTCCATTGAAACCCGCGAACACAGAACTGTTACTAAAAATTCAGGATTTTACTAACCACGAACGCTGTTTTTCACTGCGCATGCGAATAGTCCCAGAACCGGTTCAGAATCAAACCCGCGAACAAAGCTAATGATGGGTATTTTTTTTACCTTGGGACATTTTTCTAGGGCTAAAAGTTTAAGTTTTTAGTGTTTTTTCTTTAAAGATCCAAATATTAAGCCTAATTCAGAAGTAACAGCACTTATATCACTTAAGGAAGGTATGTGGTCGATATACAGGGTGTCCGAAATGTCAAAGATAATATTGAATGGGCTAGTGGAACCACATATAAGCATCCAATAGTAATTTATGTAACAAGTGCATAAAGTGATACTTTTTTACGAATCCCATGAGTGCATGTGTTACATACTATATTTTTCCACGACCCAGTAAAAATTTCCCAAAATACCATTTTATAGATGTTTTATTTGTCTAAACTTATTAATTTTAATTTTGGCGGCACAGCCATTATATTGCAACAAAAAAATTATAGCCTCCTTAATTTTTAAGATATAATTATCCTCTTCATAACTATGCACTTATGATTTGAATTTTTATGTGTACTTACTTATCGTAGAAATAATACTAAAACAGTATAATTACCTTTTCAATTTTTAGTCATTAAAATTCATTACGATTATTAATTTTATTATAATTTCTATTAAATTTATTCGAAAACTGTTAAATTTTAAAACTAGTGACACATGAATCAAAAGAAATAATGACGAAATCAAAGGTAACTTGACCGTTTGGTTCTGTTGATGTTGCGTTTACTGTTGCATTGCATAAAATGACATTTAAGTTTATTGTAGTAGGCATTGAAACAAAACACTAATTCAAAGTGTGAAAAAGCGCTCCAAGTGTTAAAAAGTTACTTTTTTAACACTTAATGTATTGTACTAGAATGAAGTACTTTATCTTCATGTTAACGACTTAAAAAAACATATTTTTTTAACGGCAGTAGAAAATAGTATATTATGAGACGAGCACGGAATGTTACTTATTTTCCAAGTATAGACTTTTTTCAGCACGAGCCCCAGGCGAGTGCTATAAGTCATACGAGAGGGAAATGAGTATTCCGTGCGAGTTGCATTACTATTTTACAACTATTGATATTATATCACTAGAAAACATTAAAAGAACTTTCTTGTGGATTTATAAGTATATCAATACCAACAATTCCCGATTTGTGACAGATTATTTATTTATCAGACACACCAGGTGATGCATCGCCGGGCGGGACATAGGAAATCCCATGTTATTTTTAATGGGGTCAATTATTGGCTCCCTAATTATTTTAGAGAAAATTCTATTGAAGTTTATTGAAGAGCATGCAAATCTACGTCCATGGTAAAAACTTTAGATCTTTCGGTTAATCCGTTTGATAGTTAGATGCTAATAATTTTTTTAAATTGTTACATTATTATCGCCTCATATTTATGAACAACAATAAAAATACCAGTTAGCGTGACATAACGTTGTCATTTTGATATACAAGGATAAAAATTACTCTAATCTAGATGAGTTATAAAATACTATTTCTGCAGAATGCAATAAAATTTCAATTTACCAATTAGCCAATGTAAGAAGACCATTTTATGAACGTCTGTTTTATTGTCTAGCAGTCAATGGAGGAATATTTGAAAATTTTCTTAAATCTTAAGTGTATTTCTAACATATTAATTATTGTAATAATATTAACAATTTATTGAAGTATGTAAATATTATAAATGTCATAAGTTCTTGAAATTTGTGACTCTAGTTTAGTTTAACTTAACTTAATTCGTTTGTATAAATACAATTTTAATCTCTTCACTGTACGATTTTTTGATAATAATAAAGCACTAAATTTCAAAATGACAACGTTATGTCACGCTAACTGGTATTTTTATTGTTGTTCATAAATATGAGGCGATAATAATGTAAGAGTTTTAAAAAATATATTAGCATCTAACTAGCAAACGGGTTAACCGAAAAATCTAAAGTTTTTACCATGGACGTAGGTTTGAATGCTCTTCAATAAACTTTAATAGAATTTTTCTTTAAAATAATTAGGGGAGCCAATAATTGACCCCATTAAAAATTACATGGGATTTCCTATGTCCCGCCCGGCGTTGCATCACCCAGTACCTATAATAGCCTACTGCAATTTTTTAATAAATATGATTTATTTTAATATTACCTCGTTTTAATTTCCTATTAGATATTTTGGATACTAATATGTGACTAAAATATAGCGAATTTGGCTAAAGTGTCATAATTAAAAAAACGAGCTTGTCGAAAACATAATACAAATCATCGTATTTATGTATTTTAAGTAACTTATGAGACCCGTGGGTAAGGGATGTGGGTAATAAGTCATATTACCTATTTAAAATCACAGTAATAAATGTATAAAGTATTTTATGTTTTATTTGTTTTCTGGGAGATTAAATTTAAACAAAATATTATTTGGCTTTTCTCCAGAATAAAATTTAAAAGTTTATTTAACATTTTAAGAAAATTAAAACTTTTATACATTATGAAGAACAATTCTGCTCTTCAATAATATAATAAAAGTTATTATTGCTTTAAAAGAAATAAAATAATGAAATATTCAATATTAAGTTGCTTACAATACAAAGCTTTCAATCTATAAACAAAGGTTCATTGGCACTTGGTTGAAATCATTTTAATGCACTAAAATAAAATCTTAACAAGACGCCAGACGAGAACTGGGCCAATGGTTGCGTCTCAAAAATGTGGTAAATAGTTTACCAAAAATGTGGTATTTAAAATTTTAAAATTTTATTTAGCCAAATAATATTTTGTTTAAATAAATGTATATTTACATTTTTTACCAATAGTGAAAAAATATATTTTTAATTGTATCATGTTACTTCTTTGTAACAAAAATGTTCTTTTAGTTAAATTTGAACCTGTGTCACTCATTTCATTCAACCCGTTACTCTAAATCCTTCAAAAGGTGTTAAATGCACTTTTGTTGAATGAGGGCCAGGTTGTGTTTATTTGGGCTTTTGTTTTATTTCACTTTATTTGTCCAACTTCCTTACTTTTGTTTGAAGTCGGACGAATACTCGGAAATTTTCTGTTTCATCCCGACGAAAAATCTTCAGGTAAATAAGAAAAAATGTATTTTAATGACAATTTGGAAGTTTTACAATTTATTTCTCATCATAAACTTGACGGTAATGATAAGGCAACAATCATAAACCATGGTAAACCCCGAAATAAAAAAGGTGACAACATTTTATGTCATTGTTTACCTAAGTGGATACTTATTGCTGGTAATACACAATTTTACAATTTGGTTGGTGGTTTGACCACAAAATAACATATCGGGTGTAAAACTAATAACTATTAGAAAACCCATAAGTTGTCATCTGATGATTAATTAAATTGTTTTTCTCCATAAAAAAAAAACATTTATTTTTGTCCGATTTATTTTTATAGCACTGTATTTAACGGTCCAGACGAAATAAATTTCCATATATATTTTCAAAATTCTATCTTCCACTAGTTGCTGTGATATGGACAACACCACATTTTCGATAAAAGAACAGTATACAGGGTGATTCAAAAATCAATCACGAAACTTAAGAGGGTGATTTTACTTGACAAAATAAGGGTAGAGCTTCATTTAATTTTTTTCAAAATGTCATTCGTTTTCGAGTTACAAGCCGTCAAAGTTCAATTTTTATTTTGGTTTTTCGCTATATTCCTTTTTTTAACCAATCCAGTTGATATTTGGCACACAAATCGAACTTTGCAGATTCTAAAATTTTTAAAACAAAAGTACTTTTTTAAATACCGCCAGAGGGCACTTTACCTAAAACTTAAAATTTATTTACATCATAACTTTTTATTTTGACAGATGTCGCAAAGCTGAGGGCGCCATTTTATAGACAATCAAAAACTTAAAAAATAAGGTACTCTTTATTAAAGTCAATAAACCTCACCGTTTAGGCACCAATAGACATCAAAGTTTTCATCAATTTCAATCAAATTACCTACATACATACACTGAAACACCACTGAACCCAATAATCTTAATCTAGGTAGAGCTTTAGAAGCGCCTTATTACATTAAATAAGTGTACTAAATTTAATCTAAATCTGTTAAAGGATTTTCAAGATATATAAAAATATCGACTTTTTTAAAACTCCGTTTATCTCAAAAATGAAGCAAGTCCGGGCATATGTTTATAGGAACGTTTTTCATAAAAAAAACATAGGAAATCAGCCCCTTAAGTTCCAGTACCGTAGTAGAAATACCCTATATATTTAAAAAACTATATACTGCATAACATAATACTGCTAAAAAAATAGGACAAGGGACCCACACCAAAAATATGTCGTACAATTTTTTTAAAGAAAAATCGGTCACCAAAAATATGTCGTACAATTTTTTAAAGAAAAATAACTTTGCCACATAATATTAGATTTTCTATTTAACGTATAATAAATAGTTAAAAAAGTGGAAGCCAGCTGTTAGACTATACAGGGTGTCTAGATCCTAACCATACCATACACGTATAGCACAAAAAAACCAATCAAGTGTCATAATTCTAATAGCGGCAAATACCCAGTCTTCCTAATCCCACTTGCAATTTATTAACTTTTAAAATAACCCAATTGGCTGAAAAATGCATTACCAAAAATCCATTTGAGCCTCTTTTGTAAGAAAGAATAACGTCTAATGTATGTTCGACATTCTTCAAGAAAGCGGTCGGCCCGAGCGGTTCCTTTGCCCTATTCATTTTAAAGCAATATATTTGAAAATGTGTACACAGTAATGTTTGTTCGTTTGGAGGTTGCCCAGGTACCATTGTGTCCCGTTGGCCCACCCCTGGGATGACTCTTTACAAACAGTTCGGCACCGTTTGTTGTCAAAACAGTGTGAAGTATGGCTTTCTTCCGGGCGTTGGTCCCTTTTTGCTTCAGCTGCTGATTGCGCCTCTTTTAAAACTGTTTCTATTAGTTGGCCTATTTATTTTTATAATGTTAATACTAAAATACAGGGTGTCCAGTAACTCAACCGAAAAACTGAAAATTTGAAAAAAAATTCAAATAAATACAGGGTGTCCCATTTTGGTTGTCCCTTATGGGAAACTTGGAAACCATAAGAGATATTAAAAATCTGATACCCCATACTCGAGCTCTTTTTTTGGAGAAAACATTTATGGTAAAATAGATCATCGCTATCGCGAAGCGTTTCAGAGATACAGGGTGATTCTCGATTTTTCACTTTTTAAAAGGCCCTGTAGCTTTGTTGTTATTACAGATACGAGAAAACTAATTGCACATTATACAGAAACTTTTTTCCGTAGAATCCAGTGGCGTAGCCCAAAAATTTTGAGCTGTCATTTGTGACATATGACCCAAACATGTTTTTTTATTAGGGACACCCTATGAATGATTAGGTAATTAAAGTGCTTGTTTTTCTGATTAAAATAATATATCATAGTAGGTGGTTTAATAAATTTTTACAGTCAAATATTGGAAAAATTATGATTTTAAAGACGCATTGCGGCTTCTATCTGTTTTTAAATTGTTTTATATTTTTGTTTTAAAAGGAATCTGTCATCCCTTAGCTCAGGAGACATTTCCGTAGAAAAAAAAATAAAAATAATAATTAAAAAATTGTTTAAATTAATTAATAAGGGACAACCAAAATGGGACACACCTGTACAGTGAGGATATTAAAAGTCCCAACTTTGAATTTTTAGTGGGACAAGATATTGAGAACAGGACAGAATTGTGTGCTTAAAAGGGTGTCATTTAAACTACTTTTTGACGTTAAACTGATAGTTACAACAATCAAGATGGCGGATGGGTGCCATCTTAGAAAAAAATAATAAATGAAAAGTGGAGTCTTATGGCACATCATTTTAAAGCTTCTGACGAGGACTTTAGAACCCTAGAATATAAAGTCAATATCTTTACCCACTACAAAATGGCGGTACTTTATAAATTACCTAAATACCTGATTTGGATGGCCATATTTCCGAAACTAATAAAGTTAGATGTGCATAATGTTGTATTTTCTTAAAGCTCTTTCAAAGTTCTTTTTAAAGGTGATATATATATACAGGGTGCTTTTATCAAAATACACTACTCAAAAGAATTATCGCATATGCTCGATTAATTTTGAATCGCCCTGTATGATGTGCTGTTGAAAGGGAGTAGTCAAATTTGTGATTATAAAATATCAAAATGGGTAAGGGTATAAATTATTAACAAATGAGATTTCTCCCTTTTAACAGCACATTATATAGGGCGATTAAAAATTATTCATTTGTCAATTTTTTTTATCACCCCGTAGGATGTATTGCTAACAGTAAAAAACAACGGTTAATATAAAGTTATAGCTTCACGTTTTCTTAACATTTTCTTTTTTAATTGTCTTAATAACTTAATTATTAAAGAGATTTGGCCATTTAAATCAAAGCATTTTTGTATTAAAAGCTTATGAAGAAATCAGTATATGCGATAATTGTTTTTGAGTAGTGTATATCCACTTTTTGTGCTACCTTGTATATTATTATCAGGATCACTTTTAAAAAGATCTTTTAAAGGACTTTAATAAAATACTACATTAAGTACATCTAACTTTATTAGTTTCGGAAATATGGCCATTCAAATCAGGTATTTAAGTAATGTTTAAAATGCCGCCATTTTGTAGTAGATGAAGGTATTAACTTTATATTCTAGGGTTGTAAAGTACCCGTCAGAAGCTTTAAATGATATGCCATAAGACCCTCCTTCCATTTAATTTTTTTGCTTAAGATGGCGCCCATCCGCCATCTTGATTGTTGCAACTATCATTTTTACGTCAAAAAGTAGTTTATGTTTTTCCATTAGTCACACCAATATTTTATAAAAGAAGAAATTAAGGGGACAAAAGTTAAAAAGGGGGAGGATTATTTATGTCGTCACTGTATATATTCTAAACGTCTTAGTTTTTAAACTACGGGGTTTTATGTCTATACCAATTTCGTAATTTTTACAAAATTTGGAAGATGCACCCTTTGCACCAGAAGACATTTTTGGCATAAAATATAAAAAAAATCTTCAGTGTCGTCCACGAGGGTTTAAGGTAAATATTTTTAGCAAAAACTACTTTAAAAATTACCTAAATACCTGATTTGGATGGTCATATTTCCGAAAGTAATAAAGTTAGATGTACTTAATGTGGTATTTTTTAAAGCTCATTTAAAGATCTTTTAATGGTAAAATAATATACAGGGTTCTTAAATAAAAAAATATGTACTTTTTCTTCTACCCTGTATATTACTACCAGTATCACCATTAAAAGACCTTTAAAAGAGCTTTATGAAAACACCACATTAGGTACATCTAACTTTATTAGTTTCGAAATATGGCCATCCAAATCAGGTATTTAGGTAATTTTTAAAGTACCGCCAGTTTGTAATAGGTGAAGATATTGACTTCATATTCTAGGGTTATAAAGTACTCGTCAGAAGCTTTAAAATGATGTATCACTCGACCCGCCTTCTGCATTTAAGAATTTTGGGGTGGTGGCCCTGGTGGTTAAGGGGTTAAAGCGGCGCCGTCCAATTTTTTGTAAAAAACGTTCCCTCTCAATAAATATCTTGACGTGTTTCGGCGATTTTCTCAAATCTGTCTCGTTTCGAAGATAACTAGGGGAAAGTTTTTAAATGAACACCCTGTATAATCCGGTCTCTAATTATTTGTGGTAAGAGGAATTTGTTAATAAAAAAATTCATACGTGTACCCAATAATATCATTTTTATTTTTTAATTTAATGACCTTTCGGCCAACTCTTTTACCCAAGTCCAACCTTGAACAAAAGCTAAAGACAGTAATCGTAATTTATAAATTCAAGTACACGTTGAAATCCCATCAAACAAATCGAATGGATATATTCAGTGAATCGAAGTTGGCTGGCCTGTAAAATCGGCCATTTTTAAACGTTTTGTCAAGACTTCATCACAAGACCACGTATCATAACTCATGGGCCGTCTCTGCCTAAACCGGTACCATTAATATTTAATCAAAACGTGAGTCGTACGATTGTAGACCTTGTTTACAGGGTTGAACTTAGGTACGTCCTGGGTTAGTAAAAAGTATAGAAGGACAGTTTAAAAATGTAAATTCGGTGCTCTTTGATAAGAAAAAAAATCACAAAAAGTTTAAAGCAAATAAATCGGCATGTTTGTCTTCGCGGCCGTCTTTGCTATATTTCTTTTATGATATGCTGGTTGATGCAGGTGGTCATCGCACTATGGGATAGAAATTAATTTTTTTGGACAAAATTCTGAAACTTACCAATGTAACTTAAAATGAGGTGCTTTTTACTGGAAAAATATTATAAATTATTACAAATGCTTTTTGGAAACCTAAAACTTATTATATGATATTATAAATTTACACCCCACTTAACATTATTATTTTTATTGTATAAAATAAACTAAAATGTCAGCTTGTTTGGTTAATTCGGTAGTATTCTAATTAGTAATCCGATGATTATTATCTCATATGATATACAGGGTACGACAATAGGTATGATTTATTTAAATGAAATACCCTGAATATTATATCACCACCAAAAAAATCTTTTAAAATGCTATAGAAAAATGCTACATTTGATGTGTACATCTCAATTAGTTTCGGAAATATGACCATCAAATCTGAAAAATAATTTTAAATTATTCTTAGAAGCGTAATAGAGATACATCTTCTCAACTTTTTTATTTTTTAACGTATAAAATAAATAATAACACTGTTTTGTTGGGTAGATTCTGTAGAATCCATATCTTTCATCAGAATGCTTTTATCTTTTAGGATATACAGTGTAGGACAAAACATATTAAATTTTAAAATGGAAAACGTTGTAAATTATAAAAAAATCTTGTATCTGTCCTTACACTCCAGAAGTAGCAAAAAGTAGGAAGGCAATTGTAAGTACTAAAACTGATAAAGAAAAAGGTAAAAAAATCTTTGACAAAAGTAGCGAGACTTCGCGAGACTGCATCGGAAACACAACAATAGCTCTTATTATTTAAACTCTTTTACTTTTTTTAGTAATCAAGGGTAATAATAAACTAAGAGATTAAATGTTGTATATTTATGTTTGCTTAAAATACATTTTCAAGTTTCTTATTAGCCCAATAGAAGTCGTCATATCCTTTTATAATTTTGCGTACATGTAGTACTACAGCATGAGCCATTAAAATTTCAAAGTTGCTTTTTGGCCAAAATAATGGATTTCTATCCCATAGTGTATTGGCGCGTGGCTGTAACGGGTAGCGGCGCCTTTGTATAAAATAGCCCGATTGCAGGCGGCCTTTTTTATGTTTTTCTGTATTATTTTCAAAAGATACCGAATTTGCGCTTTTAAAATGTTCTTACTATAAGTAATTCTCAAATACAAAACTAATAAAAATTTAAGCCGTCGAAGCTACATTTAATATAAAATTTTATTTTTGTCCGATTTACTTTTATAGCACTGTATTTAGCGGTCCAGACTAAGTAAATTTCCATATATATTTTCAAAATTCTATCTCCACTAGTTGCTGTGATATGGACAACACCACATTTTCGATAAAAAGAACAGTATACAGGGTGATTCAAAAATCGATTACGAAACTTAAGAGGATGATTTTACTTGACAAAATAAGGGTAGAGCTTCATATAATTTTTTTCAAAATGTCATTAGTTTTCGAGTTACAAGCCGTCAAAGTTCAATTTTTATTTTGGTTTTTCTAGCTACATTCCTTTTTTCTTAACCAATCCAGTTGATATTTGGCACACAAATCGAGCTTTGCAGATTCTAAAAATTTAAGACAAAAGTACTTTTTTAAATACCGCCAGAGAGCACTTTACCTAAAACTTAAAATTTATTTACATCATAACTTTTTATTTTGACAGACGTCGCAAAGCTGGGGGCGCCATTTTATAGACAATCAACAACTTAAAAAATAAGGTACTCTTTATTAAAGTCGATAAACCTCACCGTTTAGGCACCAATAGACATCAAAGTTTTCATCAATTTCAATCAAATTACCTACATACATACAGGGTGTCCAGTAACTTAACCAACAAACTTAACCAAACGCTTTTCGTTCTGAACAATTTTTGTACAACTCCAGCAAACGCGCCTTGAACCACTGCCCCATTTTGTGACATCCCTGAATTTTACATTAAAACTTGTTGACTTTTTTGAAAAATATATCAAAAATTTTGTTCAAGGCAACATGAAAAAAATGTTGTAGAGGTTTGAGCCCTTAACATTAGTATTAAGAAGTTTATCTTCGCGATTAACAGTTTTTTGACATGTGTTTTTATTATGCCAATTTCGAAAATTGCTGATGAACATCGATATTTAAATAAATTTAATACAAAATTTTAAAGAAACGCTACTAAACATGTCTCTCAACATTTTTCAATAAATTTCTTCTTTCAAAAGTTACTTGACATTGAAACTTCTTTTGAATTTAACTTTAACAATAATAATATAAGGGCTCAAATCCTTACGATATTGTTTTTTTTTTCACCTTGAACATTATTTTTGATATACAGGGCATCCGAAAAGGTGAGGTCGTAAATGAGGGGTGATAGAGTGAGCCAAAATAATGTTAGTATTTCATATAAAAAAAAAAGTTCTATCTTGCTTTCATAGGGAGTTATTGACCATTATTGAGTTAGAATACAAAAATGTATTTAATTTCCAACTTTAGGGTTGCCATAATATTATTGATATTTGGGCAAATAAATTAACTCATATCAATGCTTTTTTCATTGGCGAATGATTGCGCGGTAAGTTATAATTATACAGAGTGAGATGATTTTTTTTATTTAATGTATGCATTTTTAACACAGATGCCAAATTTTACACTTTTGATTTGACCCTTGATTTCTTAATAATTTTTGTGAAAAACGGTATACCTTATTTAAATCGATATCTTGAACCGTTTATATAAAATCGCATTTTAAATGCGGACATACCAACATTTTGTATGTAATAAAAGATTCATTTTTTAAAGGAAATTATCGAAAGATGGTAAAATAAAAAAAAATCTTTATTTGTAATATAAAGTCTAAAAGACCAACAAACACTATTTTAAATTAATTTTACCACATTTTTATAAAAAAATTTTTAATTGATTTTTTATTACATACGTAATGGAGGTATGTCTAGATTTAAAATGCGATTTTATGAAAAACTGTCGAACTTATCGATTTAAAAAAGGTATACTATTTTTTGTTCAAAAGTAATAATGGAATCAAACAATCAAAGCAAAGTATCATCAAAGCTATCTCGGTAATTATAAGAGAAAGAGAGTTGGTTAAATTAAGGCAAAGTTGCGCATCCTAATGCTGTATAACTGGACGAAGGCGGTTACTTCCGGAGATATCCGGAAAAAAAAATTAAATTATTTATTTTATTTTTAAGGTCCTGTTAGTAATTATTATGAAAAACCAATTGCACTTTAAGGTACTTTTTTATGCTATTCAAGAAAATGTTTTTATTTTTCCGATACGACGTTTCTTTTTTAGCTATACAAATAATATATAAAAATAAATATATACATATATATATATATATATATATATATATATATATATATATATATATATATATATATTTTATTCTGACTTTTAAGGTCAATAACTTCTAAGGAAGCGCGATAGAACTTTTTTTATTATTTTGACTCACTCTATCACCCCTATCTATCTTTTTGACCACACCTTTCCGGACACCCTGTATGTAAAAAAAAGGTTTTTTTGGCCAAGTCTAATATTCATACGTCCAGAAATTTAAACAAGTCCAACCCTGTTGTCACAACCGATATAACATTTAATATGGTTAAGTTTAGAAGATAAACCAAGTTTTCCTTTTTTACTTTTAACGGATCTTTTGAAAATTCGTTTTGCCATCGTTTTATGGTGGTTTTTACTAACATATCATTGGTTATAGTCTCAAACGGGTTTTGAATAAAACGAACCCTAAAAACTCATTATATTCTATTAAAGCGCCCATTCACTACAGTCGTAAAAACGTTTATGACTTTTGTCTTGATTAATTTGGCAACATTTATGTGTTTTGCTGTTTAACTTTTGTGTTTATGGAAAATGAAAAGTAAGATTTAAAAAATCGGTGTTTTCCCGTTTGGGGACTTCTCGTTTGGGTACCTAATAAAAGGGGAGGGTCGATAATCAAAGATTTTCCGCCCATCACACACTAGAAAAGTTCAAGATGTGTATTTTTTCTTTTATAAGATTTATGTTTTAAATTATTCAGCAAGTGTCAGATATTTGAAGCCAAAAAGAGGGTTTTCTCTATTTTCGTATGGTTTTAACGTTTTTTAAATAGTTTGAAAGAGATTTCACAAAAAGCGTTTTGTAAACCATATTTATTTTGACTTTTATGACTACTACTCTTTTTTAAAACACTATTTTGATTTGATTCAAAGTGCGCTTTCTTACATAGCATAAAATAAAGTCCTGGCCAAGTCAAATCCCATATAACATTTTTTGCCGGCGTTGTACATTTAATTTACTGGCATTGCCAACACTCTTTAATGGCAAGGCATTGGCAAAAAGGTATCAAAGACGCGAAAGTGGGCAATTGGCCGTTATTAGGCCACGTGTTGCAGATAAAGTGATGGCATCCGTCATTAATAAGTTATTGGCAAAAAAATGCGTTTAAGATGATGGCATCCATCATTGATAAGTTATTGGCAAAAAGATAACAAAAAGACACTAAAGTGGGCAAATGCAGATACTCCCAAGCAGCAAGCTGACGTCTTATTGACGAAAATTGTGGCATATACTTTTTTTAAAAAGCTAAAATGATGCGATATTTTATTTAAAAATTAAAATAGGAAAAAACGCCTTACTGCATGCCATTTCCTTGCAATGCAAAGTACCATCTCTCGGAACACTGTCCAACTTGGAGATGCAGATTTTTACACTAGCCGAAGATATTTCTTTCAAAGCTAAGTGAGATCACCTACCGCAGACAGGACTCGAATTATTTTTGTCTAATGGGTACGGTTTAGACGATAAAAAGCGAAGATATTGCAGAAACGTAGTAGTTTATTGTCCATTACGCCATCTATCGGTATGTCAAAAAAACTATTAAATATATATAATATTTTTTATTAACACGTCTTTAAAACTTTTAATAAAGTTTTAAGCAAAATGTTTAGAGCTCCTAACAGTCTACTTGAATATCTTGCCTTCTCGATTAGCCATCACCAATTAATCACACAACACACACTGATTAGGTAATGAATACATTTAATTAAGTCTATTAAAAACTCTTTTCTTTAAAAAAGAAACAAAAAGCTAGAAAACCACGTAGAAAACAAATGCACAAACCGGTCACCTTCGGTCGAAATTAACGTAGCTAATTTTACCATCATTTTATTTTTATTCGCTCCAAAATACATAATAAAAATTTTGTTTGACCTAATTTTTATTTGCATGATTTTTAACAATAAAATGTTATGAAAAGGCCATTTCCTTTAAATTATGTAAAAAAACATAAAATAATGTTGTTTAGCTGCCATTATAAATAAAACAGATCAAAAAATTGCTTTAATGTTAGTTAAATACCAATGTTAATAATATGGTTTAAAAAGTATGAATATGCGTTGAAGGTTTGCCTTCAAAATCCAATATTTATTTGCCTGCAACTAAAACGCGTGCTTTATTTAATCAGGATTGGTATGCCGCCATTTTTGTATGCTTGCCGGCAACTCGCCTGCATGTAAAATTTATTGGCAATTGAGTGTTTATTTAGGGTTAACTTTTTAATGCGTATAAGATGTTGGCATAATATTGCCACCAATTGCCAATGCTTTACCATCAATGCCAATATGAAAAATGTACATTGCCGGCAAATAGTGTTTGCTGGGACCCTGTATTGAGGGTATTTTACTTGCACAATTTTTATTTTATGGTTTTGCATAATTAAGACCTGACTAACACCTTACATATGAGTTTAAAATATTGCGTGTTAATTTAATTGTTATGTATCATCAATCACATTTAATCTTACTTCCTAAAAATAATAAATTTTATTTTATAACATTCCAACAAATGGATTATAATTTTATAGATATGCTTTATAAAAATATTCTATTCATTTCATTAAAGTTCTTTAAATATGGAATTTGATGAGTAAGACAAAGCAGCAAGGATAAAAAAACATCGTAAAATTTGTGTTTTTTTCTTAATCTTTTTTGTAAACATTGCACAAATTATTACTTCAAATAAAAAAATAGGGTAAGCATATGAATAGGAAGAGTTTCGAGCTCCATTATCCAGATTTTCCACGGACAAAGCCGAGAAAGCTTATAAGCAACAGCTTATATGACCGGAACGGGAGAACTGGCGGTTGACTTAGTATCAGAGCCATAAAACAAAGAGATAGATAACTTTAAAAATTATTAGGTTTGTTCCAGCAGGCTGTCAGATGTCAGACATGTTTGCAACCGTTCGGATTCTGCGCACGTCAAATTTGTCGTTCCAGCAGTGCCATGTTTATAACATTATACAATTGTTTGTTGTTCCAGCAGTAGTATTAAGATGTTGAAAACATGTTGGGAACTGTTTGAAAAGTTTGCAAACTTTCTTCAAACATTACTGACAAATTTCTAACATAACCTTTCTTGTATTGACGTAAAGCAGAATGCATTCCTTGTTTATTTTTCGTTTCAGCAGAAAACTGTTGCCAACATATCTGACTAATGTTTGTAACAATTTCTGCGTTTTACGATTGTTGCTAACATGTTTCCATCATTCTGCTGGAACAAACCTATTTACAAAAAAACTATAGATAATGTTAAAATTTTGATTTTCCTGGGTTGGTGACGTATTTAACTATCTATTAATTAAAATATATTTTTACCATTGTAAAATTTTGGCCAAGAACATATTCTGTAAATTAAGTTAACATGGTAAATACAAAAATGGAGGAATTTTTGAAAAAGTCGCAAGAAGCGCGTCCACAGGTAATTTGCATGTAATTTATAAGCACAATCGTTAAATTTTCAATTTCACGCTGAATCTACGTGCAAGTTTATACAGATTAAATTAATAATTGAATATTAGCATTTTATTAGTTTAATGACTTGTAAGTGAAGCCAATGCACCGATAAACGGCTTTCAGAGCTAGAATAATTGAATCTAAATTAAAATTTGTTAATGAAGTTAGTTATAACCGCCATAAAAAGTTAAATGTTGGTAAAGTACAAAAGGTCTATAAAATAATATTAGAGCTGAAAGCTGTGAGGTATAAAGTTACAATTTGTATGTTTAATTCATTTAATAATAGTAAAACAGAAAAGGGATGTCTGAAAGAGTTTGCGTAGTTGAAAACACTTGTTTTATTAGACCTAAAGATTATATCGATTCCAGAGACAAGAATGAGACGAGCAACTAAATGTAAATAAATTATCCGAGAGAGAGATAGCTGCTGGGCCTTCCTTGTCTGTCTTCAAGGAAGGTACACGCAGATGGCGCGTGAGTCGACTTTATCGTTTGCCCGCCAAATTCAAATTATATAGCTGTGCTATTTTTTCCCTTAATGTTAGGTACTTGTTTTTGTTTCCTATTAATATAAAATATTGGGGTTTAGTTCAATAATTACACACACCTAATTAAAAATGTCATTTATTTGGTTTTTATAAAGATGTTTTCTTACAGATAACCATGTCAATATTACCTTAAATTATCTGTTGAAAAGCACAAATTTAATATATACACTGTGATCACTAACAAAAGTCAATATTTAAAGTCCAATTAAAGGTAAAAACCACGAAACACACAATAAATCACAGAAAATGTAAACAAACTGTCCAAACAAATCGGCAATTGAAAAATATCAAACACAAATATCGAATAACATTTCGGCGTGACTGCCTGCGGCAACGTTGTCAAGTTAAAAATTTTTGATTCATGGTATATTTTCTTTCTCTTAATTAGATGTGAGCCAAAAAGGACATTAAAGTTTACATGCAGAAATTGTAAACAGCTTGGCAACCAGGGCAAAGCGATGATTGCTCCATCTACGATAGCCTGCCATGATGAAAGACAAACACATATTTATTGGAACTTACGTTAAACCAGAAAGAGATAAATACAATAGACAAATTGTTAGGACCAGTTACTCGTCTCATTGTTGTCTCTGGTAATAATTTACTTTCAGTTTAAGGAAACGATCCAGTTCTGGCTTCTGCCTTTTTTCCAAAAAGATACAAAATATACATTTTTTAAAAGAAGAGCTTCGACAAAATCTTCGTAGGTGTCAAACGGGTCTCCCAGTTTTATTTTTGTTTGTGTGTTGCCGGACGGCGGTTTTCTTCTTATAATTGAGTAAAACCGCCGGCGGTCGTTTAGCCCGTGCCTTTAAATTAATTTATATGGTATCAAATGCCGGTTATTTAACAACGAAACTTTTAGCTTTTTAAAGGTTTTGTCGGACCAAACACACAAATCGGTTTTCATCGTCTTGAGGCTCACAAAGATCTTTTTTTGGGTTTCACTGACTTTAATTATGTTATTAACACGCTTTTATTAGCTTGGGTTGTATCTATCTATCTATCTATCTATGTAACGGAATCTTTGAGCCTAATTTTTACCAACTTCCAGCGATTCAATTTCTTTGAAACTTTGCACACGTATCAAGGACCGATGACAATGCAATAATTTAAAAACAGTATCCCGTTATGCTGATTAGGACCGCCAGGATAAATAAATTCCTTTACAGATCTCTGTGTCCTAATACTACTCTTGACAAAATGGCGAAGGAATTTTTTAGTGAATAAACTGGAGCATTTATTTTTAAATATTTAACTTTAGTTAAAAATTTGGTTTTGTATTTCGTAAAACATTTCAATATTACATGACCGCAGCAAACTAATTGATATATCGAACTAAAAAATGAAAAATAAATAATAGTTTAAAAAAACTAAAAAACACGCTTTTATATGCAATCGAACTAAAAATTAGAAAATAATTTTTCATTAAAAAGAGTTTGTCACTTCAGAATAAAAGCGTGGGGTGCTTAATATATTAAATGTTATAATTATTCTATTTGCAAATATCTATGAGGGAAAAGTTATGAAAAAATAGTAAAATGCACCTTACGCTTTTTACTCTGAAGTGACAAACACTTTGTAATGAAAAATTATTTTCTAATTTTTAGTTCGGTTGCATATAAAAGCGTGTTTTTTAGTTTTTTTAACTATTATTTATTTCTGTATAAAATACCTCGGCACTACTAAAGCCCTTATTTTTAAGCTTATTTTTTTCAGTTACTTAATACCAAAATTTCAGGTGTCTTTGGATATAACTTGTTTTGAATTTTAACAGAAAATATAGGCAAGATAAAGTGCATTTAAAAGGTTTATTTTTTTATCTCTTTTTGACATCCACGAAGGCATATGCCTAAATACCAGAGTACCGTGGGTGTCGGGTTATTAGATGTTTAACCCATCGTTCCCCTGTTCCGTCAACGTTGTCCAAGCACTGAAACATGCAATTATGCATTTCACAGCACCTTTTAGACAACGCGGTAGTGCCACCACGGTCGCCATTTTTTAATAACTACTACCTAAATATGTCATGATCCTTATGATCACGTATCTGATTTGCCATGCATGTATTAAAGTAAAATGGTTTTCGCAAATTTTTAAAAAAATTCTTATGTTTGGTTTAGCGTCTGCTGTAAATCAAGAAAAAAAACGGCAATCATGTCAAAACTAATAAAACTATTTTCTTTCTTTCAGCGCTGCAAAGAAAAAGTGAACACCTTAGCAATTTCAGTGATGAACCAGTGGCCTGGAGTCAGACTTGTAGTCACAGAAGGTTGGGATGAAGAAGGAGAACATGCGCCAGACTCGCTACACTACGAAGGACGAGCTGTGGACATTGTGACGTCAGATAGAGAGCGAGCGAAGCTAGGGATGTTAGCGAGACTGGCTGTGGAAGCTGGTTTCGATTGGGTGTACTACGAGAGCAAGACACATATACATTGTTCCGTTAAATCAGGTAAATTTAAATATCTATTTATTTATTTATTTACTCATTAACGGGCATTGCCCAATTACAATCTTAAATAACAAGCATCTACATATATATCTAGTACTAAGCTTTTTTAATTAAAAAATATTCAGGACTAAAATTTTATATTTTAGTTAACCACCAAAATTCTTAAAAAGCAGTAAAAAATAACAAGCTACTAATGATTAAGAAACAAGAAAAAAACATCTAAAATTAAATTTAAAATATACACATTAAAAAAATCTAACTTTGAAAATAAAACAATATGAAGCCTTAATCTATAAAACATTGGACTTCATAACCCTTCGAAGCCTATTTAGGGATAGATTAAATAAATCGTCCCCAAATTTATTGGCATGCTTCATCAATCTATTTATTGGGGAGAATTGCCCATACAACCTTTGGTGAAAATTTGTTTGAAAGGTAACAGAATGCCTTAATGTCCTTGAAGGAACATAGAAATTTATAGAAAAGAGCAGTTCACTACATTGCACATTCCCATGAATTAGTTTAAAAATAAACAATACATCAGCATTTTCACGTCTAACTTTCAAACTTTGTATATTAATAGCTTTTTCAAGATCTTCAAAATTTATTGTTTTCTGGGGAATATGCAATTTAAAGGCAATGTATCTTAAAAACTTTCTCTGAACAGAATTTATCATTTTAACATATTTCTCATAATATGGATTCCAAACAACAGAACAATTTTCCAAAAGGGTCTTACTAACGAAATATACAATAGTTCTATTGAATTTACATTTTTAAAATCTTTGGTATTTCTTTTAATAAACACTAAAACTCTAAGGGCTCTATTCTTGCAATATTCAATATGGGAAGAAAACGTAAGTTTATGATCAAAGAACACCCCAAATCTTTAATAGTATTTACGTGGCTTAAAGGCTCGCAATCAATTCTGTAAATATTTCTTTGTACGTTTAAAGATCTACTAAACTGGATTGATGTGCATTTTTTTATATTTAGAATCATTCGGTTTTTGTACACCAATCATAAAACCTATCCAAGTCCGCCTGTAAATTAATAACATCCTGTCCGCTACTTATCTTAAGAAATTTTTTTAAATCATCGGCATACAATAAGAATTTAGAGAATTTAAAGCAGTCAGCCACATCGTTAATAAAAATATTAAACAATAAAGGAGAAATGTGTCCTCCTTGAGGAATTCCAGAGGAAACATCAAAAGCGTTCGACTCAGAGTTATTTATTTTAACTACTTGCTTTCTTTTGGATAGAAAAGATCTAAACCAGTTCAGTAGTAAACCATGTACACCATAAGTATAAAGTTTGTCCAGTAAAATCTCATGATCAATTTTGTCAAAAGCCTTGGAGAAATCGGTATGTTCTTCATTAGTGCGTCTAGCATCTTCAGAATTGCAATAAACCACTCCACGTATTGATACAGCAATACATACTAAAAATAAGGTATAATTTCAATTCGGGTAAATATGACTTGCAATGTATGCAAGAAACTATCAAAAATTTTTTCCGACGTATTTATTTTTTTTGCCTACCAACACCATGTCGCGTACGAAGTTGCCAATTGTGTAAAAGATTTTGTTTGCCAATTTTTCTTCGGAAAATTGTATTTAATAAGCAAGAAAAATATTTTTTAGAAATAGCTAGTTAATAACTATGAAGTATTGATTCATTTTACGCTATAGGCATTTTAAATAATTAAGGTTAAAAATTAATTAATTTTATGACTAAAAAGAAATAGGTTCTTTTTCTTCAAAACTGCTGATCTTCGGACATATTATGTTATAAGGAATTTTTAGCTTAGGATAATGCAAGAAATCACCTCAAAGCTTTTTTATCTTTGGACAAGCCTGTCCAGTTGGACCGTATAGGGATGGATACGCGCGGCACCACAAGTTGCTCTGTTGGGAACCGTGAGTGGAGGATCTATACTGGAAAATTCTTCAGAGCAGAAGCCATGAAAGTATCTATAAAAAATAAATCCCCCACTGCCCGACGATGGATAAGAGAGGGAAGCCTTTCTGTAAGTAAAGGATCATTAATGAGACGAATAGCTCTTCTTTAAATGGAATCAGGAATGATTAGGGTTGTGGGAGACGCCATGCCTCAAATACGAGAACGATATTCCAATGGGAGTCGGATTTGGGACACATATAAAGTGTATAAATTAGAAGGGAAAAATACTTTTTGGCTCGAAAGAGAAATCCAAGCTTTTTTGAAGCTGCCGTGGCTATAGATACAATGTGTTTATGCCAGTTAAGGTTACTTTCAAATGTGACGCCCACAAGATTAATGGTGTCTTTGCTCTGTAAAACTTGGTCGCTCATAAGTAGAAGATGAGTATTTGATAACTCTTTTCGCGACAAGGAACATGATTGTGTTTTGGATGCATTAAAATGGACGAGAAGTTACGAACATTACTTCCCTAACACCCTGTATGTTTACTCAAAAGACTCAGTAATATTTTATTAGTTGTCATCCAAACAAACGATATTAAAAAGAAAGAAAACTCGGAAACCAATTCATAAGCTTGTTAAATTCGAATGAGTGCCATAAATTAACCGTTTTTGTGGTAGCAAATGAAAATTTACATGCAAAAGACATGGCCAGGCTGACTCGAAAATGGCCACAGATCTTATCAGATATATTTTATGTGACAGCCGAGTGATTGTCAACTGTTTTAAAAGGGATCGCTCGTTTTCAATAGAGGCAAAGTGCCGCTGCTTTCATTTCACAGGGTCACTTTGATGGCTACAGCAGCTGATTATGATTTTTAAGGCTGTATGTCGGATCTAAAATAAAATATGAAGAATCAAAGAGAGGGAAGATTAATTTTATGAAAGAAGAAATTTAGAAAACACACATTTTTAGAGAAAAGTGACCAAATATTGAATAGTATCTCTAATATGGAATAACGGCAATTCTCTTAAATGGAAAGTCACAAACGCAATTAGAGGGGTTTGTCTCTTTTTGTAATGCCCATTCGCGAGTAAACGGTAACATCCCAGTAGAGCAAGCTCTTTTTGTCGCTATAGCAACGTTTTGCTTTATCGGTTTCTCATAACGGCCTTATTTAAATAGTGCTTGTACCTATAATTAAGAGTTATTGCAATCACGATGACAGTTTACACAATTTAAGAAATACGTTCGAAAAAGCAAGGTTTTAAGTATTTTTACTTCTAAAAACTTTTCGATTTTGTGCTCGGCAGCCGTTGGGTTTACACGAACAGATACGAAGTTAAAATAAGACCAAAATAAGGCACAACCTAAAACCGACATAAATAAAGCCAGGCACTATCCTTATCAAGGAGTCCTTATCCTCCCATGCATCTGCGCAAGCTCAGATGTCAAAATAAGGCCGGTATTATTAGTCCCGTACTCTTTGTTTGACCTTCGGACAGTGCGGACGTGCGTAGAGGACTACAAAGTTCCTCCCGGAGAGGCGGTTAGAGGTGCTGTACGGACGTTTTTACCTTCGGGGATCAAGGAAAGATTCACGCTAAATTGACGGCATCTTTTCTTCTGGATCTAAGCGCTATGAGCGAAGATTTCTATAAGCTGATGGTATCCTGTTTGGTGGTGAACACAAGGTATTTCTCAAATGGCGGGAAATAGGTGGGCGTGCCATGGGAACTGTCAGTAGTGAAAGTGAAGGTTATACGTAACACCAGTAGCAGATCTTGGTTTGACAGCCGACAATTTATGCATTGCATCGATTGTTAAATTATTTTGTTTTCTTTTGGAATTTCTGGGAGCTACGAGCTCGATTATCCAGATTTTCCGCCGACGAAGCCCTGGATAGCATAGTCCGGAAGGGGGAGAGAGGTGGATTGGACCTGAGGGGACCAAAACCAAGAAAAAAAAATAGAAATAGAATTTTATTAATAAGCGACGCGCCGATACACTATGGGATAGAAATCCATTATTTTGGCCAAAAAGCAACTTTGAAATTTTAATGGCTTATGCTGTGTATTTCAAAGTAGATACTCCAAACTACATGTACGCAAAATTATAAAAGGATATGAATAAAAAACTTGAAAATGTATTTTAAGTAAACATAAATATACAGCATTTAATCTACTTAGTTTATTATTAGCCTTATTTACTAAAAAAGTAAAAGAGTTTAAATAATAAAAGCTATTGTTGTGTTTCCGATGCGGTCTCGCGAATAATAATAATTTTATTACTGACCCAGAAACTATAAGTAAAATAAACAAAAAAATAAAAATTTATTTTTATAATTCTTAAAAAATATTATTAGCACAATTATTTATTCAAAAACAACTTGCATTTAAAAAATCCCATGTGGTAAATGGTACCCATCATAGCACCTTTAAATGTGTGGCTAAAGTATTTAAATAAATTCGAAAAATGCCCACGATGCCAATAAAACGACCCTGGTGAGCGTTTATTCATCTTGTGGTTTCGACTTGACAAGAAAAGAACAGAGAACACTGATAAAATGGACTAGTAAAGTTAATTTGGAGCTATTAAACTAGCACAAATGTCACAACAGATACCATCTTTAAAGGTATCGCTTTACAAGTGACCGTCACCACACGGAGCTCTTTGGTTCGAAAGGATTGCACGAGTCATTAAATATAAATCCTCACTACCTTAATATTATTTAGTGTATTCCTTTTACCTTTTAGAACCGTTCTCTGAACTATCGATAATGTCAAGAACGGTTCTATAACATGAAAAAATTTCAAAAAATTGTAAAAGTAACACTCATGGTGTCGTTCTGTAGCATAAAACGAATACACCAATTAATACAGGGTGCGGCAGAATGGACTCCCACATTTAGGTAGCACCAAGGTTAGTTTATATTTATAAGGTTGCGACATATCCTCAACTTTTAGGCGGTTCGAGGTCGGGGACGCAAGGAAGGGCACTCCACGGAGAAAAGTTGGCAAGACTGGGTAAAATCAAAGCTGATGATCAATCCAGTGGCGTCTAGAATTTGCGCATTTCATTGTGCATTGTTTTGGAAGTGATATTTGCTAAAAGATGTAACTCCAAATGTTTCTTATTTAAAGTAAAAGCCCTGTTAGTTATATTTTTTCTTGATGTTGTTGCAGTAGTTGCAGTGTCTTGCATCGTATTTTTTAAATATTTTTTATGGTTTATTGAATGAATCAATCAAAATAGAAGAGAAAGTCAGACTAAAAGTTGTGTTAAGTGTTTTTGTGGTTGTCATCATGGATTCCTTTAAAAATTCTGCAATAACAGAAAGTGTACAAAGTCGGTTTTGTTGTGTGTACTTCAAGTCTAAAAATAATGAAGTTTAGGTCGTTTCCGGCTAAACCGGAAGTAACAGAAAACAACTGAATACGTATAGAAGGAACAGTTTAAAAATGTAAATTCGGTGCTTTTTGATAAGAAAAAAATCACAGAAAGAGTTTAAAGCAAATAAATCGGCATGCTTGTCTTTGCGGCCGCTTTTGCTATATTTCTTTTATGATATGCCGGTTGATGCAGCTGGTCATCGCACTATGGGATAGAAATTAATTTTTTGGTCAAAATTCTGAAATTACCAATCTAACTTAAAATGAGGTGCTTTTTACTGGAAAAATATTATAAATTATTACAAATGCTTCTTGGGAGCCTAAAACTTATTATATGATATTATAAATTTACACCCCCTTAACATTATTATTTTTGTTGTACAAAATAAACTAAAATGTCAGCTTGTTTGGTTAATTCGGTAGTATTCTAATCAGTAATCCGATGATTATTATCTCATATGATATACAGGGTACGACAATAAGGATGAATTTTTTAAATAGAATACCCTGAATACAATATCACCATCAAAAAAATCTTTTAAAATGCTTTAAAAAATACTACATTTGATGTGTCTATCTCAATTAGTTTCGGAAATATGACCATCCAAATCTGAAAAATAATTTTAAATTATTCTTAGAAGCGTAATAGAGATACATCTTCCCAACTTTTTATTTTTTAACGTATAAAATAAATAAAAAACGTTGTGTTGGGTAGATTCTGTAGAATCCATATCTTTCATCAGAATGCTTTTATCTTTTAGGATATACAGTGTAGGACAAAACATATTAAATTTTAAAATGGAAAACTTTGTAAATTATAAAAATATCTTGTATCTGTCCTTACACTCAGAAGTAGCAAAAAGTAGGAAGGCAATTGTAAGTACAAAAACTGATAAAGAAAAAGGTAAAAAATTCTTTGACAAAAGTAGCGAGACTTCGCGAGACTGCATCGGAAACACAACAATAGCTCTTATTATTTAAACTCTTTTACTTTTTTAGTAAACAAGGCTAATAATAAACTAAGTAGATTAAATGCTGTATATTTATGTTTACTTAAAATACATTTTCAAGTTTCTTATTACCCCAATAGAAGTCGTCATATCCTTTTATAATTTTGCGTACATGTAGTTTGGAGTATCTACTTTGAAATACACAGCATGAGCCATTAAAATTTCAAAGTTGCTTTTTGGCCAAAATAATGGATTTCTATCCCATAGTGTATCGGCGCGTCGCTGTAAAGGATAGCGGCGCCTTTGTATAAAATAGTCCGATTGCAGGCGGCCTTCTTTATGTTTTTTTGTATTATTTTCAAAGGGTACCGAATTTGCGCTTTTAAAATGTTCTTACTATAAAACAAAGCACATTTATGTAATATACTAACGTACCAAACAGAGACAGCTGGTATACTAAAACTCGTGCAAATTGTCTCTAACCAGCTTGGGTCCTTCTGGGCGTCCAAAATAACAAATGACCGGTTCGTTGGTATTTGACGATGATAATGCCGCCAGCCGCTCGGCCTGGGTGCCGTTTCAAAATTAAATATCTCTGCTAACGATAAACCTTGTTTATAAACTTGAAGGCCTTTTGTAAGACCATTTTGGGTCCGTTCTTTACCGTGCCCGATGCGGTTTATATTGGCGATTTTTAATGGTAGGTGTTCGTATTCATCCGCAGAATATAAATATCGTGATATCAGTATAAAAAAGATACTATAAGACAAAAATACAGGGTGTCACACCAAAAACTGCTGCGGTTGATAAAAAATAGGCCTTGAAAATTTTTGAAAATTTGGGAACATAAAAATAAAGTCAGTGGAGGACATACAACAGTTCTACCACTTCCGGTTATACCGGAAGTTAACGTCAACTTCCTTATTTTAAATAAAACATCCTATATAATATTTATTTTTAGATTCTGCGTAAAATTTTAAACATATTTTATGTATACTGTTCTAGTGTATACCTAAGTTCAACCGTTTTTAACCTTTTAACACGCTTTTATTAGCTTGGGTTGTAACTATCTATCTATCCATCTATATATCTATGTAACGGAATCTTTGAGCCTAATTTTTACCAACTTCCAGCGATTCAATTTCTTTGAAACTTTGCACACGTATCAAGGACCGATGACAATGCAATAATTTAAAAACAGTATCCCGTTATCCTGATTAGGACCGCCAGGATAAATAAATTCCTTTACAGATCCTCTGTGTCTCTTGACAAAATGGCGAAGGAATTTTTTAGTGAATAAACTGGAGCATTTATTTTTAAAAAACTAATTGATATATCGAACTAAAAAATTAAAAATTAATAATAGTTTAAAAAACTAAAAAAACACGCTTTTATATGCAACCGAACTAAAAATTAGAAAATAATTTTTCATTACAAAGAGTTTGTCACTTCAGAATAAAAGCGTGGGGTGCTTAATATATTAAATGTTATAATTATTCTATTTGCAAATATCTATGAGGGAAAAGTTATGAAAAAAATAGTAAAATGCACCCCACGGTTTTTACTCTGAAGTGACAAACTCTTTGTAATGAAAAATTATTTTCTAATTTTTAGTTCGGTTGCATATAAAAGCGTGTTTTTTAGTTTTTTAAACTATTATTTATTAAGTTTAATGTCAGAAATGACGTTTGTAAGCCATTGCACAAAGTATTTCTCTCTCTAAGACAAACCCTACCACTATTTATATTAAAAGCTTTTGTTTAGAAAAAAATGATGAATATGCAATGGCTTGCAAACGTCATTTTGATATAAAATTTAAAAATAAGTCAAAAACGGGTGAACTAAGGTATAGAACAATATACATTAAATATGTTTATAAAAACGCACATCAAACAGATCTTTCTCTAATATAAAGAGTGGTACTAAAATCAATTAGCATTTCCACTCTCCAAATACCATTAGACATTTGCTTTATTTTGTGTGTTTTTAAATCTTATCTCCGAAATCGGTTATTACACTTTCTAAAAAATGTCCAACAGATTTATCATTTTCAAAAATTCTGAGCAACCATAAAATTGCTCTTTTAGCAGTTAATCATTCACTTCACTAGTCACATTAATAACTTAATTTGTTTTCAGTAAAATACGTCTTAAAGTCAAAACAGGTATTTTCCAATTACCTATCGGCTTATCCTTAAGGATAACAAGTCGGTTTGTGCAAACGCGGATTTGTAAAAGGTTAAAGAGGACCCATTTCAAAAACTATAATCCGGGGTTTTAAAAATGTTCGTTGGCACATACCTGACTAAATAGTTTGAAAAGAAACAAATTAACTGTTAAATAAACAACTTGTTCAGGGAATTTAAAGATCAAAAAGGCACCAAAACCAATATACTTAATTCAAGTTAACGTGAGGTCTTACCCTAAACCTTTACAAATATTTTTCAGACTTAGAATTGTTATTGTAGGTAGATTGTAGGATTTTGCCGATGGGATTACATGGATTTTCTTGACTTGCTAACATTAATTCGTAAATATGTATAATACTTTTGCGGTTTGTTTTCTATTTATAATAAGATAGATATTAGATTTATACGGTAACATCCATAACTCCATAATCCCTTTAGAGATAGGAGGTTTTACAGATTACAGAAATCAACATGTAACGATGTAGCATAAGCAATAACTGTATTGTAATTGTAATGTAGTGTAATAGTAATTTATGTAACAACTTGTAACAACCCATATAACATTTTTTGCCGGCGTTGTACATTTAATGTACTGGCATTGCCAACACTCTTTAATGGCAAGGCATTGGCAAAAAGGTATCAAAAATACGCGAAAGTGGGCAATTGGCCGTTATTAGACCACGTGTTGCAGATAAAGTGATGGCATCCGTCATTAATAAGTTATTGGCAAAAAATGCGTTTAAGATGATGGCATCCATCATTAATAAGTTATTGGCAAAAGATAACAAAAAGACACGAAAGTGGGCAAATGCAGATACTCCCAAGCAGCAAGCTGACGTCTTATTGACGAAAATTGTCGCATATACTTTTTTTTAAAAGCTAAAATGATGTGATATTTTATTTGAAAATTAAAATAGGAAAAAACTCCTTACTGCATGCAATTTCCTTGCAATGCAAAGTACCATCTCTCGGAACACTGTCCAACTTGGAGATGCAGATTTTTACACTAGCCGAAGATATTTCTTTCAAAGCTAAGTGAGATCACCTACCGCAGACCGCTCTCGAATTATTTTTGTCTAATGGGTACGGTTTAGACGATAAAAAGCGAAGATATTGCAGAAACGTAGTAGTTTATTGTCCATTACGCCATCTATCGGTATGTCAAAAAAACTATTAAATTTATATAATATTTTTATTAACACGTCTTTAAAACTTTTAATAAAGTTTTAAACAAAATGTTTACAGCTCCTAACAGTCTACTTGAATATCTTGCCTTCTCGACTATTCATCACCAATTAATCACACAACACACACTTATTAGGTAATGAATAGATTTAATTATGTCTATTAAAAACTCTTTTCTTTAAAAAAGAAACTAAAAAGCTAGAAAACCACGTAGAAAACAAATGCACAAAGCGGTCACCTTCGGTCGAAATTAACGTAGCTAATTTTACCATCATTTTATTTTTATTCGCTCCAAAATACTTAATAAACATTTTGTTTGACCTAATTTTTATTTGCATGATTTTTAACAATAAAATGTTATGAAAATGCCATTTCCTTTAAATTATGCAAAAAACATAAAATAATGTTGTTTAGCTGCCATTATAAATAAAACAGATCAATAAAATTTCTTTAATGTTAGTTAAATACCAATGTTAATAATATGGTTTAAAAAGTATGAATATGCGTTGAAGGTTTGCCTTCAAAAATCCAATATTTATTTGCCTGCAACAAAAACGCGTGCTTTATTTAATCAGGATTGGTATGCCGCCATTTTTGTATGCTTGCCGGCAATTCGCCTGCATGTAAAATTTATTGGCAATTAAGTGTTTATTTAGGGTTGAATTTTTAATGCGTATTAGATGTTGGCATAATATTGCCACCAATTGCCAATGCTTTACCATCAATGCCAATATAAAAAATGTACATTGCCGGCAAATAGTGTTTGCTGGGTAGCGGACCCGTGCCCACTTCGTTGGGCTCTAAATATATTTTTGTTTAATCAGAAGTAACCAAAACTAACCAGAACTAATTATACATAAAAACCTTTCTGCGGAATCTTTCTATCTATTAAAAAAACATACACACATATTACAGACAGACGCGAAAAGCGCCTTTACTTTATAGTATGTGTAATTGGTATAAGTGAATATCAAAGACAAAATCTACTAAAAATAGGTAAATTCGTTGCTTTTTATTCGTATATATTTTTATAAAGAAAAAAAATCTAACTTTTTGTTTATTCATACTACAATATAGCCTATAACACTCGTGAATAGTGTAGCTTTCTGATTGTGAAAGAATTTTTATGATAGGTATACTTATGAAGATTAGCTGCTACAAACAAACCCACAAACAAAGTTACAAACTTTACCTCTTTATACATTAGTATAGACTATCCCGCTAAAAAAAAGTTGCGCCACAAAAGTGTACATGTGTGCATGTACCCTTAGATATATCAAAATGGAACTTTTCACAGGAAAATGGTAGATATCAGAAGAGGAGAGTTTTTGCATATTCTTTACTTTTTAGTCACTTCCGGTTTAAACGGAAATGGCTCTAATTTTGAATTTTTAAATGGAATACCCTCTATATTTTACCATTTTTGGATGCTTTAGGCAATTCTTAGTCAGAATGCGTAGTTTAAAAACGTTTTAAGCTTACTTGATTTTTAAAAGTCATTTTTAACATGCATCTAGGTGGCCATGATGGGGCGCAAATTAATCTAGTGACCCTAGGTAATGTTAGGAAAATACAATCGCAAAGTTTTAGTGAATAATATAAAAGATATGAATAAAACAATTTGGCAAATTAACATTTACGTGTCCAAAGTCGGTCTATATAAGGTCACGACATTAGGCCATATTGTTCAGTGCCGGAGATATACCTACAGTTTATTGTATTAGTAGAACAACCGTTTACACAGTTTTTAATTATTATTAAGTTGTAAATTCTTTAACTTTAAATAAAAAACATTTGGAATTACATCTTTCAACAAATATCACTTCCAAAACAATGCAAAATGTAATGCGCAAATTCTAGACGCCACTGGATTGATCATCAGCTTTGATTTTACCCAGTCTTGCCAACTTTTCTCCGTGGAGTGCCCTTCCTTGCGTCCCCGACCTCGAACCGCCTAAAAGTTGAGAATATGTCGTAACCTTATAAATATAAACTAACCTTGTGCTTGTCTAACTATAATAATTCAAATGACAACTCTTTTAGACAAGCACATGCAGTACTATCCATAATATTTTACGATAACTTACACCTTACTTTTGTTTCAGAATCATCACAAGCTGCCAAATACGGAGGATGTTTCACCGGTGATACCACTGTACTCACATCAACAGGCATCCGGAAATCAATCTCCGACGTACGGGTGGGCGAAAAGATCCTCGCCCACGACGCCACAACCAAAAAATTAGTGTTTAGTGAAGTGATTCTCTTCTTAGACTACAACCCGTCGGAAAAACGGTGGTTTATCCAGCTTAACCTAAAATCTGGAAGGACATTAACAGTAACATCTAATCACTTGGTGACTTTACACGATGGACGGACGATATACGCCGGAACCCTCAAAGTTGGTGATAAGTTATTAGTTAGTGATGATAAAAACAATTTAAACGAAGACACTATTGAATCAGTGACTTCGGTTTTGAGAACTGGTGTTTATGCGCCTTTAACCAAAGTTGGTACCGTGGTTGTTAACCAGGTGGTTGCGTCATGCTACGCAACGATAGACAGTCAAAGTTTAGCTCACTGGTCGTTTATGCCTTTGCGTCTAGTTTGGAACGTCAAACTGGGAATGCAGAGGGCATGGATGCTTTTAAATAAACCATTATTGGGTTGGAGCATGGAAATAAACGAAATAAGTAGACAGGCTCCACCTGTGGGGATCCATTGGTACGCAAGGATGTTGTATGCGACGGCGGATTACTTTATACCTTCACATCTTCACGAATCATAACAAAATGTTGTTTTTTTAGAATAAATATAGATTTTTTGTACTTTATCCAAAAAGGGACTTAAAAGCACACTGACATATTTACAATATTTGAAAAAAATCTTTATTTTTCCCCTTTTAAAACGAAGAATTTTAACTTCTAACAAAGACAATTGTAGTTTCACTATTGACACCCAGATCAATACTTAATTTTTGGTCATCAGCTTGGACGCTCGCTTCGTGAAATTTATGAAGCGGTTATCAATCGACTACATACGTAAACAGTACGTATAATTTGCCGCTTTATAAATTCAGCCTAGCC
Organism: Listronotus bonariensis; assembly: GCA_014170235.1. Lineage (NCBI taxonomy): Eukaryota > Metazoa > Arthropoda > Insecta > Coleoptera > Curculionidae > Listronotus > Listronotus bonariensis. The sequence goes on along the minus strand of JACEGR010001790.1, from coordinate 78,432 downwards.
AGCGTCCAAAGTGATAACCAAAAATTTAGCATTGTTCTGGGAGTCTATAGGAAACTACAATTATCTTTGCTTCTATCCAATTTTACCTGACAAAGAATCATTTGGCGGTTGACGTCACTTGTCAGTTGTAGCCAATACACCTTGTGGATAACCCCACTTCTATACCTATCTCTTTCGCTCTTATACTTATAAAAGCCGAAATGAAAAATAGTGTTAAGTATATTCGATAAGGCTGAAATTAATGTACAGGGAAATCCTAAGAAGGTTAAAAAGAGTTATATATGTGAATTTCATCGTATTTAAGAAAATGTGAAACGACTATTGTAAGCATTTTTTCGTAAAATCCTTACATAACTTACGTACCAACAATACTTATGTTATACATTGTAAATCGCAAATTATCATACAAATTAAACTATACCCTGTTTCGTTGCAAGAGATAGTAATAAATCATTTAATTTTATGGCAATTCGCTTTCTGTGTTAGTCCGAGTATAAATATTTTTCTTCAATTCTACCTGTAATGTACTGATAAGGCATCATAATTTTAGGCCGGCAGACTCCGCTCTAATATTCGTCAACCTCTTGGGTCAAATACAAAGGAATAACAGATGTTTACCCGTATTTACGTGGGAATATTGTGATAAAAACCTTGACAGTGGCGGTGCGCTTGAGTTTATTTTTGGGAACTTACCCTTTTTAAACAGTTAAGGTAAAATGAAAATCTTGTTTTTTTTTATATGTGTAAAAAAATTATTTTAAAATTTATAGTATATCAGTATTGTACAGTTGGTATAATTATAGTTAATAATAACAATTTTAATAATACACATTAAAAATGCATAGTAAAAAAATAATTATTTAAAATATAAAATCTATACCTAATTAAATATGCTACATAATCTACATCTAATTATTCACATTCTTCCATATCTGACATACTATCACTACTTGAGTCATATGAGTCTACTTGTATAATTAGAAGATTAACAGTTGTATCTATTATATCCAAAGACCACATTTTATTTTCTACTTCTAATACATGTTCGACACATTTTTTCCAGTTTTCTGGGAAGCATTAGATATGGCAATTTGAAATAGTTTTTTTTATATCTACTAGTTTAAACGTAGTATTATTTCTGGCTACTTCACCTTTCACTTGTGCCCATATAAGTTCTATGGGGTTTAGTTCGCAGTGATAAGGTGGCAGCCGATATACAGTTATATTTTGTTTCTTAGCTATTTCATCAATTACATAACGTGTGTACTTAGCTTTATTTGTGGCGACATCACATTTTACTAGCTGCAACAACTCTAGTTTAACACTATCTGTAGGATGTTCAATATTTTGCTGCATCAACCAGGATTGAATGTCTTTTTAAGCCAGCTTAAATTTGGAACACGATCTACTTTTTTGGAGTGGTAACTTGCATTATCCATTACAATAATCGAACCCTCTGGTATTAAGTCAATTATCCGCGAAAACCATTCTTCAAATACATCAGCATTCATATCTTCGTGACAATCTCCTGTTTTTTGGACTCAAACATTAAAAGACCTCCATCCACAAAACCATTCTCGTTTCCAATATGAGTAATATTTAGTCTACGCCCCTTTCCAGATGGAGGTTTTAAACCCGTAGAAAGTCCTTCATTAAATGCCTGGCGAGCAGTTGTTATATTCCCATCTTGCCAATATTTTTTAACGGTATGTCCTTCATTTATCCAAGTCTCATCGAGATAATATATTGTCTTTCCTTCAGTACGAGCTTTTTTATTTTTCTCAAATAATCTCCCCTCCAATGGACAATTTTTCCATTCTCTATTAATAAAGATTTTCTTTGGAATTTTTTTCCACTGAAAATTTAGACCTTTTAAGATTTTCCAAAGTTTAACTCTACTTATTTCCGGCACGTGTGGATGATTTTTCGCAGCTTCAAACATGACATCTAAAGTAGGGATTTTTTTGGTAAAATAACTATGTACAATTCGTCGAATTCTTGTTTTGTGTCGTCTGTTATATAAAGTTCTGTTTTACAATACTGTAATACTTTGAACAATACTCTAACAATTTATAACCACTCAGTTGCACATACGGAAAGATACTAAAATATATATAAAATTTTTAATCCTTATTTAACGCAATTCGGTGTATTTCTACCTGTTCTTTGCACAGAGACTGGTGCGCCTATGGTTTACAACCTTCTAACCGTCCCGAGACATTTTTATTGCTATCTCTTGCAAAAAAATAGAGTATATAGTTGGTTCTATAAATAAATTCTAAATTATTTGGGGCTTGTCAGTTGAAATATCCAAATCATTTTCTTCATTATTCGCCAAATTAAACAGAAAAATTTCACAAGCTGATTATTTCACATTTTCTTTTCAAAAATCAGGAAAGCCACCAAGATAACCCTATTTACCTCCCATTGAAAATCCCTTGTCTTATGTTTTACCCAAACAGTATAGATATGTATTTTTAAACTATTTGTCACTAGTATTTATGATAGCTTTAACTTGTGTCATTGTGTAATTTATGTAAAAACTGTATTTTAACTATTATTAGATATTTATAACATATAAATTTTAAAAATTAATTTTTTTCAGAAGAATTTTTTTGTAAAATGTACTTATATTTAATTTACGCTTAAAAAAGCATTAACCTAATTTTGGATACACCACTATTTAAATATAAAAAAATAATTTAAATATTTAAATAAATGTAATCAGTTTAACTCTTATTTTGTAAACACAGTTCTGTGTCCAAAAACATGCATTTTTTTACTTAATTTTCACGATTAAGAGGGATTTCCAAATTTTCTTATAATCAAACGTACGTTAAAATATTATATTATAACCCACCAAATCAGTAAATTTTGTTTTGTTCTGCCAGAACTAAAGAATATTATTTAGTCCCTCCAAAACTAAAAAATCCGTTGGCGGGATTAAATGGGTTACTTTAGTCTCTAAGTAATATAAAATACTTCTAATCGTCTTACCAGAGCACAAAAGTATTTTATTATGTAATATACTGAAAGTATTATAAATTCATTATCTTTTTTATCTCTGTCTCTCTCTTAAGCTGACGTCTTTATAAAAGATTTAGATGTAAATTATTATTTTGTAAGTAACTTGTAACAACGTGTGATATTTTTGATTTACACCCAAGCAACAATTACCTATAATAGCCAAAAGTAACAATTTTTTTGTCACATAGGCAACACTGTCACGGACAAACTTCGATTTTTGACAGAATGGTGGCCCAAATGAATAGTTAAATGGATTATAATGTTGTGTACTCCACTTTTATATTAATCTCTTTTCAGAGACAAGAATGAGACGAGCAACCAAATATAAATAAATTATCCTAGAGAGAGATAGCTGCTGGGCCTTCCTTGTCTGTCTTCAAGGAAGGTAAACGCAGATGGCGCGTGAGTCGACTTTATCGTTTGCCCGCCAAATTCAAATTATATAGCTGTGCTATTTTTGCCCTTAATGTTAGGTACTTGTTTTTGTTTCCTATTAATATAAAATATTGGGGTTTAGTTCAATAATTACACACACCTAATTAAAAATGTCATTTATTTGGTTTTATATTATAAACATTTCTTCTTACAGATAACCATGTCAATATTACCTCAAATTGTCTGTTGAAAAGCACAAATTTAATATATACACTGTTATCACCAATTAAAGGTAAAAAACCACGAAACACACAATAAATCACAGGAAATGTAAACAAACTGTCCAAAGAAATCGACCATTGAAAAATATCAAACACAAATATCGAATAACATTTCGGCGTGAATGCCTGCGGCTACGTTTGTCAACTTAAAAATATTCGATTAATGGTATATTTTCTTTCTCTTAATTAGATGCGAGCCAAAAAGGACATTAAAGTTTACATGCAGAAATTGTAAACAACTTGGCAACTAGGGCAAAGCGATGATTGCTCCATCTACGATAGCCTGCCATGATGAAAGACAAATACATATTTATTGGAACTTGCGTTAAACCAGAAAGAGATAAATACAATGGACAAATTGTTAGGACCAGTTACTCGTCTCATTGTTGTCTCTGCTCTTTTCTTCTATTGGGTAATATGCTATAAATCGAAAATATTAACACGATTGCAAAAAAATATTTGTTCATACAGTATTTAAGGGCTTTAATATTGTTAATACGTTATAGTTTGTAGATATGACTGTTTATATGGCAAATATTTGTTTGGCCAGTGTCTTAATTTATTAAAAAACTAGGTTAAATATTGGAAAAATTTCCTGTGTTGTTGGTTCCTTAGATCAAAAACATTTTAAGAAATGTTTAGGTATTATTTGATAGATAAAATATAAAGTAGGTACCTACAAGAAAAGTGGGCGTTTGCCCGTTTGGGAGCTTCTTGTTTGGGCACCTAATTAAATTTTACCTAACCTGACTTTTTTTTCTCTAGTTTGGTCCCCTGGACAAAAGGTATAATTATTTCTTCTTGTTTGGTACCCTAAAGGTGTACATATGTATAATTTAATAATTTAGACAGACATATTCATTCTAAGTTTATTTAAGCACTGTAATGCGCATTAGCCAAATGCGAATTTTAATAAAGCCCATGTGTAAAGACTCTTAAATCGGTAAAAATCTTATTGCATTAAAATAGTTCTGTTATTATTACAGAGTATGGTTAGTTCTATCAAGCAAGTCCTTTTTTAAATTCCTTAATTAAACCCAAAACTAATACACACTTTATAAATCCACTAAAGAATTCTATTCCCACCTTTAGGGACCAAAGGAAAACAGACCCATATAACATTTTTTGCCGGCAAGGCATTGGCAAAAGGTATCAAAAAGACATCAAAATGGGCAATTGGCCGTTATTAGGCCACGTGTTGCAAAAAATGTGATGGCATCCATCATTAATAAGTTATGATAAAAAAAAAATGCGTTTAGGATGATTGCATCCATCATTAATAAGTTATGCTGAAAAAATGCATTTGGGATGATGGCATTACATTATTTTTTCCTAATGACAATAAAATGCATTTTTTACCGTCCAGGGAACTAAAATGTGCATACATAATGCACATGCATAATGTGTGTTTATGTACAGGGTGTTCCATATAAAATTAAATACTATAATTTTTGAAAAACTATAAGAGATACAAGAAAAAGTTAAATGCAGAAGTTGTTCAGTGAAATGTAGTTTTTAGTATATTTATTGTATCTCTTATGGTTTTTCCAAAATTATAGTATTTAATTTTATATGGGACACCCTGTACATGAACACACATTATGCATGTGCATTATTTATGCACATTTTAGTTCCCTGGACGGTAAAATACATTTTATTGTCATTAGGAAAAAATAATGTAAAAGGCATATTTTTGCCAAAACCTTCTTAATGATGGATGCCATCATCCTAAATGCATTTTTTCAGCATAACTTATTAATGATGGATGCCATCATCCTAAACGCATTTTTTCATCATAACTTATTAATGATGGATGCTACCACATTTTCTGCAACACGTGGCCTAATAACGGCCAATTGCCCATTTTGATGTCTTTTTGATACCTTTTTCGCCAATGCCTTGCCGGCAAAAATGTTATATGGGGATAATTATGCATTTTGGTGGTTGTGTCCAAACCAGAAAAAAGGGTCAGGTCAGGTAAAATTTTATTAGGTGCTTAAACAGGAATTCCCCAAACGAGGATAAACCGAAAAGTGTATATAATAAGTTTATATATACAGTGTGAACGTAAATAGTCCTCCCCCTTCTAACTTTTGTGCCTTAAGACCCCTCCTGTCAATATATATTTTTTCAAAATTGTTCTTAGCCCCCATTCTAATTATTGTAACTATAATTTTTACGCCAAAAAGTAGTTTATATCTCCCCATTCGTCATAACCAAATTTTATAAAGAAAAAATTAAAGGTATAAAAGTTAGCTGGGGGGCTATTTACGTCGACACTGTATATCTTTAAAAATAATACTAAAATTCAGTTTCCATAAGATTTGCTTTTATGGCCAAGTTTAAATATTACATTTTTTGTACTGTTTACGTATAAAGGCATCTACAGTTTTAGTGATAATAGCATGCTTCATTTAAAACTTCACCCATATAACATTTTTTGCCGGAAAGGCATTGGAAAAAAGGTATCAAAAAGACATCAAAATGGGCAATTGGCCGTTATTGGGCCACGTGTTGCATAAAATGTGATGGCATCCATCATTAATAAGTTATGATGAAAAAATGCGTTTAGGATGATGGCATCCATCATTAATAAGTTATGCTGAAAAAAACGCATTTAGGATGATGGGATCCATCAGTTAAATGCAGAAGTTGTTCAGGGAAATGTATTTTTTTAGTATTTTTATAGTTGGTTGTTTAAAAAAAACCCTGCAAATGCTTTGCTTTATCTGAAATGTTATATTGGAACTTACCCAAACTATTGCATATATCAAGAGACCTACTTTATTTTATTTATTTTGTAAAAATTAAATTAATATTTGTTTTTGTTGATTTTAATTAAAAAAAATGTCAAAGCGTACCCAAAAACTAATGACGTAATTTTTACTAAAAAAATGTAAGTAATGTAATTTAATGTATATATTATTTATGTAAACTTGTCCAAAAGTCTGTAAATTATTATTTATGTAATGTATTATAGCTATTATTTTTATTTATCGCAACATCCTTTTTTAAATTCAGTGTAAAATAAAATATTTATGCTATACATCCCTTATTCGCTTATTTATTTTAACCTGCAGTTCCTAATATAGATACCCTACGTAGGTACCAGGGGCGTGGCTACCGCCGTATTAATGATACGGGGCCCCCGGTCTATAGGGGCCTCCAAATGTGTGTACGTAAAAATCAGTGGTGGAAAACTGTTAAATTTTCGGATAAATTGGGAAAGTGGGGCCCTTTTTTGTAGGAACGAAAAAAGCAATGCTGAAATAACCCATATAACATTTTTTGCCGGCGTTGTACATTTAATTTACTGGCATTGCCAACACTCTTTAATGGCAAGGCATTGGCAAAAAGGTATCAAAAAGACGCGAAAGTGGGCAATTGGCCGTTGTTAGGCCACGTGTTGCAGATAATGTGATGGCATCCGTCATTAATAAGTTATGATAATAAAATACATTTAGGATGATGGCATCCATCATTAATAAGTTATTGGCAAAAAGATAACAAAAAGACACGAAAGTGGGCAAATGCAGATACTCCCAAGCAGCAAGCTGACGTCTTATTGACGAAAATTGTCGCATATACTTTTTTAAAAGCTAAAATGATGCCATATTTTATTTGAAAATTAAAATAGGAAAAAACTCCTTACTGCATGCAATTTCCTTGCAATACAAAGCATCTCTCGGAACACTGTCCAACTTGGAGATGCAGATTTTTACACTAGCTGAAGATATTTCATTCAAAGCTAAGTGAGATCACCTACCGTAGACCGCTTTTGAATTATTTTTGTCTAATAGGTACGGTTTAGGCGATAAAAAGCGAAGATATTGCAGAAACCTAGTAGTTAATTGTCCATTACGCCATCTATCGGTATGTCAAAAAACTATTAAATATATATAATATTTTTATTAACACGTCTTGAAAACTTTTAATAAGGTTTTAAACAAAATGTTTTAAAGCTCCTAACAGTCTACTTGAATATCTTGCCTTCTCGACTAGCCATCACCAATTAATCACACAACACACACTTATTAGGTAATGAATACATTTAATTATGTCTATTAAAAAACTCTTTTCTTTAAAAAAGAAACTAAAAAGCCCGAAAACCACGTAGAAAACAAATGCACAAAGCGGTCACCTTCGGTCAGAAATTAACGTAGCTAATTTTACCATCATTTTATTTTTATTCGCTCCAAAATACATAATAAACATTTTGTTTGACCTAATTTTTATTTGCATGATTTTTAACAATAAAATGTTATGAAAAGGCCATTTCCTTTAAATTATGTAAAAAAACATAAAATAATGTTGTTAAGCTGCCATTATAAATAAAACAGATCAAAAAAATTGCTTTAATGTTAGTTAAATACCAATGTTAATAATATGGTTAAAAAGTATGAATATGCGTTGAAGGTTTGCCTTCAAAATCCAATATTTATTTGCCTGCAACAAAAACGCGTGCTTTATTTAATCAGGATTGGTTTGCCGCCATTTTTGTATGCTTGACGGCAATTTGCCTGCATGTAAAATTTATTGGCAATTAAGTGTTTATTTAGGGTTGACTTTTTAATGCGTATTAGATGTTGGCATAATATTGCCACCAATTGCCAATGCTTTACCATCAATGCCAATATGAAAAATGTACATTGCCGGCAAATAGTGTTTGCTGGGAAGAAAAAATATATATTTGAAAAGTGGGGCCCTTTTTTTTTCTTTAAAATGTTTTTTGGAGCCCTCCAAGGGTAAAGTAGGGACCCTTTTTTGATCTTCAAATTTTTTGGGACCCCCTAACTCATTGTAATATTAGGCCCCTACAAGGCACGCTACGCCACTGGTAATTATGCAAGTTTCGCGAAGTGCAGACTTTCACGACAATGTGTAAACGTAAAAAACCATAAATAAAAAAAAATAAAATTGTTAAAAAATAATAACGAAAAAGTTCCTCATTGTTGCTTTGGTGGATACGTACCTTAAAATTTAAATGTCTAATCGCTAATCGCATTTGCGGTAACTTTACGTAGACGCGAAATACAAATCGTTCTGTGCTGGAGCGGGCGTATCTCAACACTGGAATTAAAAACTTCTATACAAACCATTAGAAGTGATAATTAAAAGTAAATAAAAAATTTGATTAAATTTTGCTTGAAAGTGAATGCAAATTATGCAAAGAATTTCTAAAGCGGATAAAAAAATTGTCCTATACTTTAATAGTTTTAAAGTCTCAAAACTACCTAAGAGCAAAGTAAAATACTAAAAAAACTGTTGAAAACACGAATACAAAGGTAAGATGTCAACTCATAGATAACCTTCATATAGATCCGCAGTGGCAAGAAGCATTTTACGGATTTTTACGACTTCGCGCAGTAAACAAATGAACGGGTGGACGAACATGCGCACTTAAAAGCCATGGCAAAATACAAACACTGGCACCCTGTACCCGCCGTCCGCGGTCTGACCGTGACGCTCATTAGCTCCCGGGGTGCCGGTGTTTTGCAACGGCTTTTAAATGCGCATGTTCGTCCACCCATCTATTTGTTTACTGCGCGAGGTCGTAAAAGTCCCAAAAATGCTTCTTGCCACTGCGGATCTAAATGTAGGTTATCAATGGTTTTTCCTCACACAGCCTTGCAAACCGCAGACTACAAAAAGCTTCAGAATAGCACCATAAGTAGTATTCTGCGGTTTCTTCTTCTTCCTGGCAAAACCTGCATGGGTTTTCATCTGCCAGACCCATAATTTCCAGGTGTTTATTTGTTTTGCAATGACCTGTTAGTTGACCCACTATTATTCTTACTGTCTTCCGGTTGTAATTCAGAAGGTCTCTCGTAAATTCTATTGTCTCACATTTTGTTTTTTTACATGTAGAAAGACTGTCTCTATTTTTCTTACTATTTGGTGTCGTTCTGTAATGTACATTGAAAGAATAAAAAATTCTGGCGAGTATGCCTTAATGAATATTTTCGCTTGACGCTGCCCTGGTGTTCTTATCCAACAGTCATGGAAATCCCTCATGATTCATGATCTAAAGATGACCTTACTTGGCACGGAATACCACAGTAGGTCTCAGGCCTACCATTTCCTTGCCAGCCTCCTCTTTTTATCAACTACTCATTGCCTTCGTGGCTAGTGGCGTTACTAACCTCTGGCTTTTTGGAGGGGGGGTTTAAGCCCCTGTTTATAGAATATAATTGTCGAAAAACAGTAATATATATTAAATGTTTACCAATTTTAAGGATGCTAAGCCTCCCCCATGATTGCACCTATGTTCGTGGCCCTCGTGTCCTGGGGTCATGGATAGTTAAATATTTTTAATTCGCTGTATAAAGGAAATTAAAAATAATAATTTACCAGAACTTACCATGAGCCCCGCCAATGTGACGTGAGTGCATGACCGTCTGTGGCGCTTAAAACCAATCAAATTACACGTGCTTGTAATTTTTACTGTTTTGGTAGTACCTAAATTTGACCCAAAGAAATAAAAACGAGCCCCGCCAATGTGACGAGTTTGCATGACCGTCTGTCTGTGGCGCTTCAAACCAATTAAATTACACGTGCTTGTGCTTTTTACTGTAGTAGCTAAATTTGACCCAAAGAAGTAAAAAAAAAAGAAATTAACAGGTCAAACTAAGTATGTTCAAATGCTTTTTTTAATTTAAAAGTCCTCATAGAGACGTAAGTCAGAGGACACCAAAAATTAATTCTATTAGTACAGGATCTTCTTCCTTCGAAAGTGTCAAAGTTTTCAGAATATCAGAATACTTGGAAAAAACATACACAAGTTGTTCAAATATGTTTATAAATAAAAAATGTATAGGTTTAAATGGGTATAAAATCCAGTGTGCCGCCATCTATTGATTACTGTCAAAATCAACCTTTGCTTTCTTGATATATTAATTAAGTCAATTTCAACACCTACTTGAAATTTTGTGTGCGAAATAGACCGTTTAAACAATAATTCTAAAAATCTAGAAGGCCATAATTATTAGAGAAAATTGGGATGTTGACTGCTTCAAATTCAAAAATCGATTTTTTTTCTTCGTCATATTTTGACTGGACATGTATTTAAGTATATTCTCTGAAAATTTAAAATTAATCTGTCAAATAGTTTCGAAGAAATGCGCCTATTTGTAAATTTTTCTACCAAGGTTGCGTTCATAAATCATTACAAAGTACACATTTCTTACATTTCTGTTACAGACGTCGTTCCTAAATGTATTATTTATTACACTGCCTTCTGTCTTACAGCGTTCAAAAATAGTCTGGAAATGTAACTCTGTATTACATTCTTTACCGTGCTCACGAGCGCGGTAACAATTTACCGATTTTGCGCATTTCATATTTGTCTCTTAAAAGAATAGGAAACAAATGACATTTTTTATAATTTTTAGCTAAAAAGTTTTTAAAAAGAAACAAAAAATATTGTGTTGATGCTACTATGGTTGTCAGAACAACTTTGTTCATTATTAGGCTCTTTTTATTTAGGTACTGATTTTTCTCCAAACCACAAAATACCTACAAACTTTTCAAATTCAAAATAAGAATATCTTTATACAAACACAAACATACAGGTTTTTTAAAATGTATTGCATTAATAAGTATTGATTTGTTTATAAATTTATTTAAAGTATATTGAAATTGTAATTTATATTAGTTTATAAAAAATAAATAAACATCTTTAATTATTTTCCGTTACTTACAAGGGACAGTTACATTTCATTTCCTGAGTAGCGTTCAAAAATTGCTTTTACAATGTAATACAATTTAAATGTCATTTTGATTCCATAACAGAGTACAAGGATTACTTTACATTTTATTTATGAACACACTTCAAGTGTATAGGTTTTTACAGCTTAAAACGCGCCTTTCCATAACAGTATTTTCGAAAACGGTGACCATGATTTCTCGAAAACTACTAAACTGATCGCTCTTAAACTTTGACACAAGCTTCTTAGATATATTTTTAGCAATTATTCGAAGGTTTTTTGCGATAAATATTTGTTTTTTAATAAATAACTTAAGGCCCAAATTTAGGGCTAAACATCGATTTTGGTGTCTAAGAAACCGCCATTTTGCCAAAAATAAAAATGTTTGCTTATTCCATCGATTAATTTATAATTTAAATATTTCTGAAAGTAGATACGTTTGGTTTTTCATTTTAGATGATCCGGTCCAGAGATAAAGTGGTCACCGCAAAACGTCTTTTTTAGAGGAGCTCCCGGACATCGACTACGGAGGCTTTCAAAATATTTTTCTTACAAATTAAATATGTCAAGATATTTTTAAAAGTATATAGAATATATGTGCCAAATTTCAAATAAAGAAGTTAAAAGGCCTTCTCAGAAAAAAAAAATCTTGGTAATTGTACAGAAAGTTTCGGCAACTCCGATTTTGACAAAATTTTGTATAAGGGGATTTTTGGGGCGCTGATCACGAATCTGATTTGTTTTTTGGAAACGTTTCGATCTCGAGAGACTCGTCATCAAAGTTGAAATTCAAACTTTCCTTATTTTTACTAGATTCCCCCTTCTTTTTGCACTAAATTCCTGATAACACTAAATTGGCACACAATATTTCACTTGACATTAAAAAGCCTTTTTAAAACATGTTTTTTTTATTAATTTTATGCCTTTCTTTATTAATATAAAAGGTTTGCTTTAAATCAAGTCGCTATGTCTGAAATCATTTATACATATAGGTGTATGCATGGTTGCGGCACTTTAGGAGTAAAAGATGAAATTTAATGAAAAAATCGTGTAACATAACTAAAAAGAGGTTTTTAAAGATGTTCTTAAAATATAGTGTGTCAATTTAGTGTTATATCAGGAATTTTGTTCAAAAAGAAGGCGACATATAGTAAAACTAAGGATAGTTTAAATTTCAACTTTGATGATCAATATTTCAAGAACTAAACGTTTTAAAAAAATCTTTTAGATTCGTGATCAGCGCTCCAAAGACCATCGTATACAAAGTTTTGTCAAAATCGGAGTAGCCGCAACTTTCTAGACAATTATCCAAAATCTTGAAAAGTGTTTTTTCTATCCTCTAAGTGGATATAACCCCTTAATCAAAAGTTAAAAAAATATACAGGATGTTTCTAAAGTATGGCATATGTATTTAGGCGAAAGATTCCTGGCTTTATTTCAAGAAAAAAAAATCATATGTATTTCTATATCTTCTAAAAATCTTAACTTTGAAGCCGGTAAAGGTTTTGAAAAATACATTTTCTTATAGTATCTACGATTTTTCTTGTTTTTTTTACCAAATAGCTTTTTAGTATGTCTAGAATACGGTACTATGTTATTTTTAAAAAATTCGAAGTCCTTTTTAAAGTACAGCTTCTTACTGTATCTTTAAAACGACTTGGCAGTCGGAATCCACCGTTGGGAGATATATCACAGTTAAAAGAATATATATATTCTTTAACTGTGGATATATCAATAACCGCGATATTTCACCGGTGAATGGAAAATCACTGGCGCTGCCAGTGATTTACTATTTACAAATACGGTGATCAGTGATCGAAAGCGAATACTGCAATCGGCATCGACACGACACGCATTTAATGATCGCCGATGGTTAGTGTTAGGCGATATATAAATAACCGCAATATTTCACCGGTGCCCGGTGAATGCAAAATCACTGGCGCCGATCGAAATATGATATACCTATGAATTATCATTTAAAAATAATATGTTGAGGAAAACAGTGATTTAAGCTGATATGATATTTATATTGTTTAGACGTGGTGGATGGCGGGCACCGCCAAGCCATGTGAAAGACTGTTTTCCAAAGCCGGGTTAATATTAACCGACCGTAGAAATAAATTAAGTGCAAACAAAGCTAAAACTAATCTTTTTTATTGCTAATTTTTTATTTTTATTGGGGAAAAAGTAAGCGACAATTTGTTTTATTTTTTATATATTTAAAAAATTTAAAATTTTTAATTTTTATTATGCGTTTTCGTTTTGCTTTAAGAAAGTTTTTTATTTTATATTCATATTTTTGTAATTGAATTCAAGTTAAAAATGTTAAAATGGTGTTCGATTAATAAAAAAATTGTGTTTTTTTTGAAAGTAGGTAATGAATAAACCCTAAAACTTGATATTATTTTTACATAATAATATTGCAATATATCACATTAAGCTTGTTGTTGTTACACCTGATATAAAAATGATTATTTGAGTTAGGAGCCCAAAAAATTTAGATTTCGTAATATTACTGTTAATTTAATTTGCAGCATAATATTTATTTTTAGAAAATCAATAAATATTATGCTGCATGTCAATGAAAACCGATAAGAGCTGCATAAATAATATATTCGTATTCGTTGTCAGACATCGAGCTGTTTTGGTTAGTTCTGGTTAGTTAAATATTTATATATATATTCAAGTCACTGCAGTCATTGAAATCACTGTTTAAAATCACGGTGACACGACGACAGTGATTAGAAATCACTGTCGTCGTTTCACCGGTTACCGAAAAATCACCGTATTTTGCAACACTAGTCCTTTCCTCCGTAGCTACCAGACGCCTTACTAAGAAATTAATTGGCCAAGCTAAATAAGACCGTTTAAATAATATATAAATATAGGTAATTCTTTTTTAATTTAAAAGTCCTCATAATGACGTAAGTCGGAGGACACCAAAAATTAATTCTTTTATAGTACAGGATCTTCTTCCTTCGAAAGTGTGAAAGTTTTCAGTCTACTTGGAAAAACAGACACAGGTTGTAAATAATATTGTTTATAAATAAAAAAATATAGGTTTAAATAGGTATAAAATCCAATGTGCCGCCATCTATTGATTACTGTCAAAATGAACCTTTGCTTTCTTGATATATTAATTAAAAGTCAATGTCAACACCTACTTGAAATTTTGGAATTGTGCGAAATAGACCGTTTAAACAATAATTCTAAAAATCTAGAAGGCGACAATTATTAGAGAATGTTGGAATGTTGACTGCTTCAAATTCAAATTCAAAAAATGGATTTTCTTTTCATCGTCATATTTTGACTGCACATGTATTTAAGTATATTCTCTGAAAATTTAAAATTAATCTGTCAAATAGTTACAAAAAAATGCGCCTATTTTTAATTTTTCTACAAAGTGTATAGGTTTTTACAGCTTAAAACGCGTCTTTCCGAAACAGTGTTTTCGAAAACGGTGACCACGATTTCTCGAAAACTACTAAACTGATCGCTCCTAAACTTTGACACAAGCTTCTTAGATATATTTTTTAGCAATTATTCGAAGGTTTTGTTTGCGATCAATATTTGTTTTTTAATAAATAACTTAAGGCCCAAATTTGGGACTAAAAATCGATTTTTGTGTTTAAGAAACCGCCATTTTGCCAAAAATAAAAATGTTTGCTTATTCCATCAAATAATTTATAATTTAAATATTTCTGAAAGTAGATACGTTTGGTTTTTTCATTTGAGATGATCTGGTCCAGAGATATAGTGGTCAACGCAAAACGTCTTTTTTAGAGGAGCTACCGGACATCGACTACGGAGGCTTTCAAAATATTTTTCTCTCAAATTAAATATGTCAAGATATTGTTAAAAGTATACAGAATATTTGTGCCAAATTTCAAATAAAGAAGTTAAAAGGCCTTCTCAGAAAAATCTTGGTAATTGTCTCGAAAGTTGCGGCAACTGCGACAAAATTTGGTTAAGGGGATTTTTGCGGAGCTGATCACGAATCTGATTTGTTTTTTCGGAAACGTTTCGATCTCGAGAGACTCGTCATCAAAGTTGAAATTCAAACTTTCCTTATTTTTACTATATTCCCTCTTCTTTTTGCACTAAATTCCTGATAACACTAAATTGGCACACTTGACATTAAAAAGCTTTTTTAAAACATGTTTTTTTATTAATTTTATGCCTTTTTTTATTAATATAAAAGGTTTGCTTTAAATCAAGTCGCCATGTCTGAAATCATTCATACATATGGGTGTATGCATGGTTGCGGCGCTTTAGGAGTAAAAGATTTGAAATTTAATGAAAAAATTGTGTAAAATATCTAAAAGAGGTTTTTTAAAGATGTTCTTAAAATATAGTGTGTCAATTTAGTGTTACATCAGGAATTTTGTTGAAAAGAAGGCGACATATAGTAAAACTAAGGATAGTTTAAATTTCAACTTTAATGATGAAGATTTCAAGAACGAAACGTTTAAAAAAAATCTTTCAGATTCGAGATCAGCGCCCCAAAGACCATTGTATACCAAGTTTTGTCAAAATCGGAGTTGCCGCAACTTTCTAGACAACTACCAAAATCCAGACCAGGCTGGGAAAGGTTTCGAAAAATACATTTTTTTATAGTATCTATGATTTTTTTTCTTTTTTGCTAATTAGCTTTCTTAACATGTCTAGAATACGGTAGTAATGTTAATTTTAAAAATTCGAAGTCGTTTTAAAGTTACAGCATTTAGGAAGAAGTTGTTAGGAGAGCTGACTTGGCAGTCGGAGTCCATCATTGTGTACAGTCAGCTTGATACCTAGCAGCCTTTAACACAAATATTCGTTTATACAAGTTTTACAGGCCTAAAAGGGAATTCATTAAAATTTATTAATTAAAAGGAATACCCTAGGGACCAGGATTGAGGGTAAGTTGAGATTTTCATAGGTTCAAGAGGACTTTTAAAATATATGTTAATAAATGATAATAAATTTTTATCAGTCTAATAGCCTGCTTTTTAAGCTTAAAAAGCAGGCTGTCAGTCTGATAAATATTTGACAGAGCTTGGTGAATACGGCCGTCAAAGCTCTATCTATTTACTGGTTGTGGAAAAAAATCCTTAAAAATCCATAAAAACATGCCGTCATATGGGATAACCTCCTTAACTTAAAAGAAATATTCTTTAAATGTGCTAGTAATATGATGATTTGACGATCTTCGTCGCCAATAATTGATAGAGAAGAAAAGACAACTATCACAAACAAACAGAGTTTATAAATGTAAGATCATATATTCCATGTTTACCCTTAAAACAAAAAAATATATACTTTATAAAAACAAACAAGCTATAAAAGGAACAAAGTCTGTAATATCAGTGTCTGACCAGTACCTTTTAGGACCTAAAAATAGTTTTTCTCCGTCTTCTTGTTTTAGATTTAGAATATCTAGAAAAACAGGATCAAGTTTTACCTTTTAGAGTGGTTTAACACATACGAGAATTATTCCAAAATTATAGCCATATTAGAATCAACAGTTTAAACACTCAATTTTTTGTGTTTAACTCTGTATGCATTAAAATTCAAAGAGCAATTAATTTACTTTTACCCAAAAACTTTTGAAAACTTTCATTACAATTTTAAAGATACTTCTTGCCATAAATGTCGCTATAATTCTCGTATATATAAAATACTCTTAGACATTAGTTGCCAGCTTTAAAAAAAAAATATATATATATAAAATATCCTATGCTAAACAGTTATTTCTTAACCTAATGCTTATACAAAAAGACCATGTATAACTTAATATTTACTTTCTAGGTGTCCTTCTTGTTGCTTTCTTTCAGTTCCATCAGTTATAGACTTTCTTGATTTCTTTTTGGGTGCATACTTTGCTTCCAAGTCTGAAATGAGATCACCAAATGCTTCTCCTCGTTTCTTCATATTAGCTGCCATTTCTTTTTCAAGCTCCTTCACTGAAAATTGAAAACAATATTTACTATCACTAGAATTATAGACTGAAAAGATAGGGATCGCCAATACCAAGATCGAATCCATATCTACACTAGTGGAAAACAAAAATTACAAGATACAAAAAAAATCAAATTTTTGAGATTTTTCAAGTGGCTGTACGATTTATTTATTTTATTTATTTCACTTTATTGTGTATATTCAAAAGGATATGACAACGCCAAAAATACAAATTAGCACTATATTAATTAAAAAAATTAAAAAATATTGTTTAAAAATCTTATGTTTATACAAACTAAAATAAAATGCTAGACAAACTAGTGTATTTAAAAACAGTTACAACTCACACGACACTTTTAAAATATTCTTTTACATCATAAAAACAATTTTTGGGGAAAACAGGTCGACAGAGACAGCCTCCTTTCAAATTGTTAATTTCATACACAAGGAACTGGACTTGGATCGTATCGTAGTATGATTTTTCGATTCGATCTTTTTTTTTTTTTTTTCTCCCTTTCGGGGTCATTTCACCCAGGTCCGACGACCGTGCCCCTAGGTGGTGCACTGCAGCCTGAAGGCTTATTGTACCTTGACCCCTACTCCTTCCCATTCACACATCATTCATTCCATAACTTGGATGGTTGCGGCTCGGTCCGTTCGTTTTACCCCCGAGCAGAACACCGCGTGCCGTTGCCTAAAACCGACAACGCCGGTCACCCATCCAAGTTATGGGCGCGCACTTCACTGCTTAACTCCGGAGATCGATGCTGCCGATACAACCGAAGCAGCCACAAGCACGCCTATTATTCGATCTTACTAGGGCTTTCGAAACTCTGAACCTAACCTTTGTGGAAGAAAAACGGGCAGTCGGCATAAGGGGAAACGCATTAAACCTGATTATGTCATTCATAACAGAAAGGAAATTAATGGTGAAAGTGGCGAATTGCACCTCGTCGGAGTATGAGATGAACATAGGTGCTGCACAGGGATCTATTCTTGCCCCGCTACTGTTTATTCTATTCGTGAATGATTTGCAATTGCCCGGACTAACCATAAAATTTGCAGACGACACGTCAGCTGTAATATCAGCAAAAGACGAGCCAGAAGCACTACAAAAAGTCAACCAGGTTTGTGATGCAATGAATCAGTGGTGTTTCTCCAACCAACTAATACTCAATAAGGAAAAAACCGTTCATGTTCACTTCTACAAGTCTCATCCAAAGGTTCAACTCGATCAGGTTGAGTCAACATCAAAATTTCTAGGAACCTACTTGGACTCTAAGCTTTCATGGGAGCCTCAACTAGATCATGTATGTTCTAAACTTGCTCATGCCTATTTTGCACTTCTTAAATTAGAGCAATCAGTCCCTCTTTCCACACAAATAACTTCCTATTATGCCTTAGCTTACCCACATCTAAGTTATAACATTATACTATGGGGCCAGGCTGTAAACATAGCTAGAGTATTTGTCGCCCAAAAACGTCTGCTGAGACTAATGGTCGGACTTAAACCTATGGAAACATGCAGAGAAACATTTAAGAAGTATAAAATTCTCACTGTTACATCAATATATATCCTGAGATGTTCAACATACGTGTTTAAAAATCGGAGAGTTTAGAGAAAATAGAGATAATCATGGATACCCGACAAAAATTCCAGAAACCTTGTGTTCCCACAACATACCTCAAAGAGACCATAACTCAAATGACTGTATGCAAGAGCATAGTAAGTGTTTAAAAGTTCCTTAGTTTTGAGAATATTTAAAGGTTTCTTATAGCATAGTATGCCATATTTAATTTCTTTGCCACATGGTCCAGGTGAATATTAAAAACAAACAATCAAAATTTTTTTCCATTTCTTTTCGTGGTCTACGAACTTGGAAAAAAATCCAACTTAACCACTATATGAATCAAACTTTGAATAAAAAAGGACCTTTTGCTTTAACCATTAATATGTCAGCAACCGCTGATTACACAAGAAAATTAGGAAGGGTTTTGCAATCTTGAATAAATACCCCACAAAAATCGGTATGGTATTATGAAAAAAAAAAAATATATTATTTACATTAATTTAAAAATATTAAAAAGATATTCTTTACATTAACTTAAAAAATCAGGAAAAAGGGCTTTTCTGCCGTCCAACGGAGAAAACACTGTATCTGAATAGGCTTATAACATATACATGTTAGAATAATATTGTGTGGTCGATATTAAAATAGTAATCTAAGAACCTTTGTTATTGTTTCCTCTTATTAATTCTAAGTGTATCACGTCTGCCGTATCGGTGATGTCACCGTCGGCGACAACTGAGAGAGTCATTGATAAGCTAATGTCTTTAGGATAAACAAGTTGCCTGAATTTCATTTTTCCAAAGCAGTATTTTAAATAAACAACGGTGTTAGCCTGTTATGAAAGATAGACTGTTTTAAAAGACGTACGTTGATAAAAATATTGGTTGGCGTGAATATTGTTAGCAGTTAGAGAATCGACCTGATTATCGGCGGTCGACATTTTTTGTATTGATTCTTCATATTTTTGTGAAATAAAGTGGTGTTTCAACGAAAATCGGTGTATTATTTAAACATAAGATAACATCAGAAGTGGGATTATACCGGGTGTTCGACCAGCATCGGCCAGTGACATTTTTTTTTTTTTTTTTTGTTTGTGACTATATAGTTGAAAGTGACTATTCTTTAATTGAGAAAATGTCGATGAACGAGGGACATAATTCGGCAGTTTCTGGAACCTGAGATAGTGCAAAATGACAGTGAATCTGTGCAAGTAGCCGAGTGAAAGCAGTATAATAGGATCTACACTGCTCACTATGCAGGCAACATTGCAGACTTTGGTGTCCGAGATGGCTATTTTAAAATCGACGTCCAGTATTCCACCTGAACCACCAGTTGTAAGTAATGCAAATCACTTACCCGTAACCGTTTGCACTGAGGTAAGGGAACCTTTCAATTTTAATTTCACTGGCTTTGACCCAAATAAAAGCAATTATCCAGCTGAAGAATGGTTAAATGAAGTAAACAGGATAAGAGTTAAATACAGGGTGGATGATTGTTTAGCTATAGTAAAGGCTGGGCAGGCACTTCGTGGCGAGGGTCGTCGATTTTATGAAGCATGGGCTCCCTTATCTCGTACGTGGGACTCTTTTCAAGAAGACTTTCTCACTGCATTTCCTGACCATGAATCATGGGCGAGCAAGTTTAAGAAGGCTTATGAGGTGAATTGTTCGTAGTTCGAGACTTTCAGTGAGTACGCTAGAATTAAAATAAGAGACTTATATCGATTTCATTCGGAATTACCTTGGGAGAAAGTGCTGTCTATTGTAGTCGAGGGTATTAATTCAAATTTTATTTTTGAAAGTGTCCGTGTACAAAATCCTTCAAATTTGGCCGAATTAATGTTAATTCTAAGAAGACACGAATCATTAAAACGAAAAGCTTCAACAGATCGAAAGTATGCTGATAACTTACCACCGTTCAAGCAACGTCGTCGGGATTTTGTTTTTCTGGTAAATGCCATCATTGTGGAAAAACTGGTCACAAAAAGGAAGATTGTCGATCTTTACAATTTGAAAACAAAATAAATAACAAAATTGTTAAATCCACAGCTGCCGAATGTACATTTTGTAAGAGAATAGGGCACAATGAAAATGATTGTTGGAAAAAGAATGGAAAACCTAAAGTTTTATGTGCTAGTTTGAGAAGATGCACTATCACGCCAAAAGCCACTATTCTGTTTGGTGACAGAGCTCAGTCTTTTTCATACCTAGTAGATAGCGGTGCTGATTTGTCTATTATACACGAACATGTAATTCATAAAGTAAATGGCAATATGGTATCTCATAGTGTAACCCTCTCAGGACTTGGTAGCAAGGCTGTTCCCATTTTGGGAAAATGTGTTTTGTTAGTGGTTCTTCAAGAAGCTACGGTTGAAGTGGATTTTCTGGTAGTACCTGATTTCACAATTCCTGAAGTTGATGCTCTCATAGGTTGGGATGTTATTAGCCGCCCAGGTTTAGAAATTGTCCGTCGAAGCCATGGAATCGATCTTCGACTTAGTATCAACGTTCAGACTATGACATGTTCATTATCAACAATTGAAGTGTCAGGATTGGACGAGCGACAAACTCTCGTTTTGAATAATATTTTGGAAAAAAGAATCGCTTACCAGCAGAAAAAGCTATTTTGGAGGGAGTTCCGGAAAAACAGACTGAAGATCTCTCCCATATCAACGCAAAAGTGGTTAGTCGATCAGAAAAGGAGAGAAGAAATCAGGAGGTTAGATTTAACCTTAAAAGATCACCAGCAAAACTGTTTCAAGTTGGTGATAAGGTAGTAGTTGCAAATACTCAAGTTTCTGGAGGAAAGTTAAAACCAAGATTTGACGGTCCATATGAAGTAATTAACTTACTTGATAATGAGAGATATGTGCTAAAGAGAGCAAATAATAGAAGTAAAGTCACGAAAACAGCAGCACATGAACATTTGAGGAAATGGCCGGAAGGAGGTCAAGCCTGCTAACGTTCATTTAAAGTTTAAACCTTAACTGGTTGATTATTTTTAAAGTTTGAACCTTAACTGGTTGATTATTTTTAAAGTTTGAACCTTAACTGGTTGATTATTTTTAAAGTTTGAACCTTAACTGGTTGATTATTTTTAAAGTTTGAACCTTAACTGGTTGATTATTTTTAAAGTTTGAACCTTAACTGGTTGATTATTTTTAAAGTTTGAACCTTGACTGGTTGATTATTTTTAAAGTTTGAACCTTAACTGGTTGATTATTTTTAAAGTTTGAACCTTAACTGGTTGATTATTTTTAAAGTTTGAACCTTAACTGGTTGATTATTTTTAAAGTTTGAACCTTAACTGGTTGATTATTTTTAAAGTTTGAACCTTGACTGGTTGATTATTTTTAAAGTTTGAACCTTGACTGGTTGATTATTTTTTTAAAGTTTGAACCTTAACTGGTTGATTAATTTTAAAGTTTGAACCTTAACTGGTTGATTATTTTTAAAGTTTGAACCTTGACTGGTTGATTATTTTTGAAGTTTGAAATTTAAATAGTTGATTATCTTTATACACATATTTTTTTTTTATTTTTGTTTTGTGTTTTTGTTTTGTCTGTTTGGTTGTTTTGTGACTTGTGCGTGGGCGCACAATTTGCAGGATGGCCATGTTAGAATAATATTGTGTGGTCTATATTAAAATAGTAATCTAAGAACCTTTGTTATTGTTTCCTCTTATTAATTCTGAGTGTATCACGTCTGCCGTATCGGTGATGTCACCGTCGGCGACAACTGAAGAGTCATTGATAAGCTAATGTCTTTAGGATAAACAAGTTGCCTGAATTTCATTTTCCAAAGCAGTATTTTAAATAAACAACGGTGTTAGCCTGTTATGAAAGATAGACTGTTTTAAAGACGTACGTTGATAAAAATATTGGTTGGCGTGAATATTGTTAGCAGTTAGAGAATCGACCTGATTATCGGCGGTCGACATTTTTGTATTGATTCTTCATATTTTTGTGAAATAAAGTGGTGTTTCAACGAAAATCGGTGTATTATTTAAACATTAGATAACATACATACCAGGTTTTTCCATTGGACTGCAGTTTTGTAATTAGATTGGGATTTTAAAAAGTTTTTAACAATATTTAAGCTGTAAATAATCAATAAATATCCAAATATTGTTTTTTAATACTTTTTCCTCTCTTAATAAACACAAAAGTTGATTTTGACACTTCTGGTTAACCCGACTAACCCTGGCATTTACCTGGGTCAGCAGGATCCAACCCAAGTGAAGAATCTGATTACATGTGAATACGGGCAGAGATTGGCTGATCCTTTTGAATGGGTTTTCATGAATTGAGTTAAGTCAAAATCAATTTTATGCCTTATAGTACCACTTACTGTCAATCATTTCAGCTTCTTTCCTCTCAGCTTCCCATTTCTTACGCCTTCTCATTTTTTAATTGGTTTTTCATTAAAGAAAGCTTTGTATTCTGGTACTTCTCCATCATCCACCATCTCCCTTACTATTTCTATAATTCTGGGTTCATTATCACAGTTACTAAATGGTACCATTTCTAAGATGACATCCATATTTCCTAAAATTATTATTATTAAGAATATTTGGTAATCATGTACCAATCTAACTTGTCCACATTTTGAAATATCTATAACTTTTTTATTTCTTAACTTAAAAATATAATCCAAAAACCAACTTAAATTATGAATTATTAAGTTTTTTTCTGTCATGAATATTACACAAAACAATTTATTTAACAGAATATATTTACATAACTTTTTTAAATAAATATATGATATACAGGGTACGACAATAGGTATGATTTATTTAAATGGAATACCCTGAATATTATATCACCACCAAAAAAAATATTTTAAAATGCTTTAAAAAAATACTACATTTGATGTGTCTACAGTTTCGGAAATATGACCATCCAAATCTGAAAAATAATTTTAAATTATTCTTAGAAGCGTAATAGAGATACATCTTCCCAACTTTTTTATTTTTTAACGTATAAAATAAATAAAAAACACTGTTTTGTTGTGTAGATTCTGTAGAATCCATATCTTTCATCAGAATGCTTTTATCTTTTTAGGATATACAGTGTAGGATAAAACATATTAAATGTTAAAATGGAAAACCTTGTAAATTATAAAAAATGTTGTATCTGTCCTTACACTCAGAAGTAGCAAAAAGTAGGAAGGCAATTGTAAGTACAAAAACTGATAAAGAAAAAGGTAAAAAAAATTGACAAAAGTAGTGAGACTTCGCTAGACTACATCGGAAACACAACAATAGCTCTTATTATTTAAACTCTTTTACTTTTTTAGTAAACAAGGCTAATAATAAACTAAGTAGATTAAATGTTGTATATTTATGTTGACTTAAAATACATTTTCCAGTTTCTTATTACCCCAATAGAAGTCGTCATATCCTTTTATAATTTTGCGTACATGTAGTTTGGAGTATCTACTTTGAAATACACAGCATGAGCCATTAAAATTTCAAAGTTGCTTTTTGGCCAAAATAATGGATTTCTATCCCATAGTGTATCGGCGCATCGCTATAAAGGATAGCGACGCCTTTGTATAAAATAGTCCGATTGCAGGCGGCCTTTTTATGTTTTTTGTATTATTTTCAAAGGGTACCGAATTTGTACTTTTAACATGTTCTTACTATACAGTCCAAGCTTAGTCCTGTAGGTAGGTATAGTGGAAATTACATATAATATTTTTCAGATTTAAATGGTCATATTTCAGAAACTATTAAAGATAGATATACCAAATGTGGTATTTTTGTAAAGCTCTTTAACCTTATTAAAGGTGGTATGATATACAGGGTGTCCCATTTAAAAAAGTAAGTTTTGTCAATTATTCTGCTTTTTGTATTAACTTTTTGTGTTGTTTGGTGGTTTTTGTGTTTTTGAAGAATTTTTGTGTTTTTCTGAATTTTTGACCGTCCTCACCTCAAATTTTAATATTAAACAAAGCAGACAAAAAAGTCTTTTGAAATGATCTACTGATTTCATACAAAATTACCTGCTGTTACGAATAAAAGACACTGAACTGTATTCTAAATTCATTGTTTGAAACTTCTGTAATTAACAGTATTCCAGCATATATTAAGTGGTGACAAACTGTCAAATATAAATATTAATTATTTAATAAAAGATAATATTTTAATAAAATGACAGATTTTTTTACATCTCCATAGTTGTCCTGCAACATTTGCTTTTTGTAGACAATATTTTATACTTATAGATTTGTCTGGAATGACTTAAAAATAGGCTTCATCCAAAGAGAGTTCCCAAACTTGTAAAATTATTGGGTATTATCATTATCTATGTTATTTCAGTATTCTAGAATAAGTACTGTTTTTTTATGTTTTTAATAAATTTTTAAAAAAATATACCTAGTTTATTTACTAGACTTTTGTATGGATTTTTGTGTGGTGGCTTTTTGTTTAAAATTATAGCATTTTTTCCCACAAAAAGCCAGTGGCTTTTAGGTGGCTTCTTTATTTTGCCAACCCTGCAATCTGGGGCATTGATCAGACAAATAATAAAATCCTTGGGTGTAGCATATCCAATATTATTAAGCACATTTTTACTTACCTTTACTCCCTTCATAAGCTCTCTTAATGTCCCTTTTTTCAGTCTCTGATCCAATATATTCCTTCTCATATTTCTGAATATCCTCAAGCTCAATTTTCTTAAACATAGAAAACCAGTATTCTTTCCAGTTAAAGAGTTCCTCATCTTCCTCATCGAAATCACCACAGTCATCATAAATCTTTCTAGTATTTTTGTCTTGAAGAATTGAATGGATCTTTCCAAGAACCTTGAATTTTTCTGTGGCTATTTCTTTTGGCTTTCATCAACTCTGTCAGGATGAACCAGGAGTGAAAGCTTATGATAGGCCTTTTGACTAAAAATTATTTATTTTTATAATAAATGACAATTAAGTACTTAATTATATTTAAGGTAATAAAATAAATATAAAAATACAGTATGTAGAAAAAAGGATTTAGAAGGATTAAATTATCCTAATTTTGTAGTCTAAAAAGGTGATTTTTTTGGTGGTTTTAACTGTGTGATTAAGTATCCTAAATATACTTTAATGTCAAAGATCTTTCTTTGAAGAGGACTGTTAAAAATAAGTCAAGGACATTATAGGAATTAAATTACTACATTGAAAATTAAATTAAGGCTACAAGTTTTGAACAGTAATGAAAATGCATGTAAAAATGTAGGTATAGTCACAAGAAAATAAAAGATTAAGAAAAAGGATAAAATACAAGTAGGAACATTTTACAATATACTCTGTTTATATATTAAAAACCTTCATTTCTGTTATCCTATGCCCATTTCCACCAACTTTTTTAGGGGTTCCTGAATGCTAGGTAGAGAATAACTTACACTTACCTAATGTAAGTTATTCTCTACCTAGCGTTAGGAAACCCCTAAAAGTCGGTGAAAACGGGCATTACTTAAATAAACAATTTGTACTTGTATGGTACCTATATGGACAAAAAAAAAAGAGTTTACACAAAAAGGTAGTTATACTTACTTTCTTTTTCACTTGCATTCTTATTTACACTAAGTACTTCATAAAAATCGGTGGTAGCAAAATATTGCTGGCATTTTTCTTTAAATGTGGTCATTGTGAATTTAAACTAAAATTTGTCAACAATTTTCACAGAGAACGAGAAAACCGCCAAAAGACCGGTTGTCACAAATGACAGTCCGTTAACCAATGTTGCCAAACTTTAAAATTTCTTTGCTTGAGGGGTTACTAATACACCCCTGGTTTACGATTTTGATGCTGGTCAGTCGCCAGCGAAATAGACTAAGCAAAAGTCAGAGCAACCATTACACATTAAAGCCGGCTGTCCATGAGAGCGGTTTTCCACTCGCGAATGATAATTCAGCATTGTGATTGGCGGAAAAAGCATTTTAAATTTGCACTAACCAATCACAACACTGAATAATTATCCGCAAGCGGAAAACCCCTCTCATGGACAGCCGGCTTAACGCCCACTGTCCATAAGAGCGGTTTTCCGCTCGCGGATGATTATTCAGCGTTGTGATTGGCGAGAAACGCATTTTAAATTTGCACTAACCAATCACAACGCTGAATTATCATCCGCGAGCGGAAAACCGCTATCATGGACAGCCGGCTTAAAGCTATTCTTTCGAGACAGTTTCACTTCTATCAATTCGTTGACCTGCAAGTAATCCTTATGATTTGATCACGTGACTGATGACATTTAAAATATTAATAAACATTCAAAATGAAATCAGCCACCTAAGTTTCAAAGAATGATAATCATCAGTTTGATCACTTGATCAGTCTCGAAAGAATAGGCCTATTGTTACCCTTAAGATATAAACTGCCATAGCTGCCATATTCGAGAAAAACTTCGACCATATCTAGCATTACACAATTTTCAAAAAGAATTTTTAAAACATATGGATCGTCACTTTTGACAGCATCGCGTATTATTGTTTTTTGAGAATGCTAATGCCATTTTATATTTATTATATGCATGCTTTCTATTTTTTTAAGGAATGACACGGGCTTCCTACAGGCGCTCACTCCCAGTACAGGTCAGGTATTATCTGGCACTAAACCATCTTGGGAAAAAATATTTTCAGAGTTTCTTTATAATCGACTTTGAAATATTTTAATCGATCTTGATAGAACATCCAAAAACATCCCTATTTAAAAGTAAAACAAACTTGCTAATTTAATCAGTTTGATAAAAATATTTCATAGACAAATACCTAATTAGAAAATCAGGGTACTTGTAATTAGTCTTCTTAAAAACTCTTAAATTATAAAAGGTACCCAATATTTCAAAGGTTGATAAAATATTGGGTAAAATGAGTTTTAAACTTCATAGTGGTGATTTTATTCCCCTTTTGGGATGTAGGTACAGTATTCCTTTTATATTTCTTTTGAGTATAGTGCAGTCTGTTTTAGTTGGAACCTACCTGGTTGATGGCTATGAACGTACTCGCGATGTTCTGGATCATGCTTTGACCGTTGGTTATAGACAGTTTGGTAAGGAATTAATAACCTCATCATACAATCTTCATACCGAGTTGGGTCGTATTCAAATACTCAGTATTCTGAATAGTATTTAGAATATAGTATATTCAAACACATTTGTGTGTTTGGTATTCGGCAGAATACTTTTTTGGTTAGTATTAGGGATTTTATATTCGAATACTTTTTTGAGTATTTGACCCAACTCTGCTTATTATAAATAAAACTTGATGATATGATACTTGATCTATGATATCTTTGACATAAAAAAACTAAACAAAAATATATTCTAAATATCCAAAAAATGAACTAAAATAAATACTATACTTATACTAAATGCTACACCCAGACCACCTGACACACATACGAGCCGAAGCATTACACAGACCGTGTTTTAAAACAAAACCTCTACAGGAAACCCCGAATTTTTAAACTCGCATTTAGTATTATAATGTAGCCGGCTCACATTTGAGCCGGCGGTCTATTTTAAAATTGTACTGGCTCATATATGAGCCGCTTGGTAACGAACGTGTTAAATTTGTTTTAGTATTTTACATGTTTACTAACTGTTCTGATATTGTTTGATTTGTGTTGCTTTTTTTAATATACTATGGTTATTTTTAAAAAAGTTAAAGCCACTCCCATTTTGCTGAATAATACACACAGGTTGAGCTAAATAACATAACACATAGGCAATGTAAGGAAAAGAGACAATCTAACTAAATCCCGCCATGTAAACATGCGTGACTAATACTGCTTGTTTTGTTATTTTATTGCTCGCCGATGCACTAAAACTGCTTGCTCAAGCAGTATAGTGTCACCATGGAATTTATTTATTGAAATAACTGCTCCCTCAAATGGTTAATTATTATTTTTATTTTTTCAGACACTGCAAAAATGTATCAGAATGAAAACGATATTGGAAAAGCCCTAAAAGTCCTTCTGCCAAAACATAATTTAACCAGACAGGATGTTTTCACTTAACCACAAAACTATGTAATATACTGTAGATATTTGTTACAACTGTATCGAATTTGTAACACCCTATATAATATAGGAATTGTTTTGTAGATCCAAGTGATCATGGAGAAAAAGCCTACGCAGCTGTCAAAGAGTCTTTAAGAAAACTAGATTGTGAATACATAGATCTCTACCTCATTCATTGGCCTGGAGCCTATGGAGCTAGCTCCTCAAAAGTGCCTAAATTAAGAGCTGAGAGTTGGAAGCAAATGGTGAAGGCATATAAAGAGGGACTTGTAAGAAATATTGGTGTATCTAATTATACAGTTAGACATCTCAAGGAATTACTTGATAATAGTCATGGAGTTAAGCCTGCTGTAAATCAAGTGGGTAACTTTTTATTTATTTATTTACTCATTAACGGGCATTGCCCAATTACAACATCTACCTACTATATCTATAGTACTAAGCTTTTTAATTAACAAATATTCAGGACTAAAATTTTATATTTTAGTTAACCACCAAAATACTTAAAAAGCAGTAAAAAATAACAAGCTACTAATGATTAAGAAACAAGAAAACAACATCTAAAATTAAATTTAAAATATACACATTAAAAAAATCTAACTTTGAAAATAAAACAACATGAAGCCTTAATCTATAAAACATTGGACTTCATAACCCTTCGACGCCTATTTAGGGATAGATTAAATAAATCGTCCCCAAATTTATTGGCATGCTTCATCAATCTATTTATTGGGGAAAATTGCCCATACAACCTTTGGTGAAAATTTGTTTGAAAGGTAACAGAAATAATGTCCTTGAAGGAACATAGAAATTTATAGAAAAGAGCAGTTCACTACATTGCACATTCCCACGAATTAGTTTAAAAAGAAACAATACATCAGCATTTTCACATCTAACTTTCAAACTTTGTATATTAATAGCTTTTTCAAGATCTTCAAAATTTATTGTTTCCTGAGGAATATACAATTTAAAGGCTTTTTAAAAACTTTCTCTGAACAGAATTTAACATTTTAACATATATCTCATAATATGGATTCCAAAAACAGAACAATTTTCCAAAAGGGGTCTTACTAACGAAGTATACAATAGTTTTATTAAATTTACATTTTAAAAATCTTTGGTATTTCTTTTAATAAATCCTAAAACTCTAAGGGCTCTATTCTTGCAATATTCAATATGGGAAGAAAATGTAAGTTTATGATCAAAGAACACCCCCAAATCTTTAATAGTATTTACGTGGCTTAAAGGCTCGCAATCAATTCTGTAAATATTTCTTTGTACGTTTAAAGATCTACTAAACTGGATTGATGTGCATTTTTTTATATTTAGAATCATTCGGTTTCTTGTACACCAATCATAAAACCTATCCAAGTCCGCCTGTAAATTAATAACATCCAGTCCGCTACTTATCTTAAGAAAATTTTTTAAATCATCGACATACAATAAGAATTTAGAGAATTTAAAGCAGTTAGCCACATCGTTAATAAAAATTTAATCTTACTGTCACACTTAAAAATAATTTTGAAAAAAACTTAAATGTTCCAAACAAGTAATTAACTAGTTAAAAAAAAAAGGTAATTGCTTTAAAAGTGGGAGCAACTCTGATTTTGACCAAATTCGTTATATGTAGTTTTTGGGGCGCTAATCACGATTCTAAAAGAGTTCTTGGTTGGAAACGTTTGGTTTTCAAGATATCCATCATTGAAGTTCAACTTCAAACTAACCTTATTATTACCATATTTCCCCTTCCTTTTGCATAAAACTCTTGATTTAACACAAAATCAGCACACAATATTATTTAATTTAACATCAAAAAACCTTTTAAAACGTTTTTTTTTATTATATGCCTTTTTAACTTAATTAAAAAACATCACTTTAGATCTAGACAGCACAATTTCAAGGACCCTCCTTAAGGTAGTTGTACCGATACCACAAGAGTCCAATGAGTGCTTAAGGTAATTTAACTACCGTGGTATTTATATTTGACAACGCTGCGTAAAAACAATACAAATCATATGCAAAAATCTACTGCACAAGCATCTTTATACAAATTATCAGCTCTAAATTGTTATATTTATTTACTAATAAAATCTCTAAACCACCCCTTATCATATCACCAAAAATATATTTCATTGAAAAGGTAAACGGCCACTAAAAAAATTATTTATTTATTCATTTATTTATTTATTTATTTAAGCAATATACAGGATACCCCATTATAAAAATTTTTACAGATACATAAAATATTAAAAGATAAGTATAAAACATAAAATAAAATTATTTTATACATATATCAGAAAATCATAGTTATAGAATCTACAAATTAACACTTACATTAACCACTTAATAGTGATCTGAAGCATTGCTTTCGAAAGAGATTAAGTGAGCTTCCAAAAGGATCTATACTAGGATGAGCATTCAAATATGCTGGGGAGCGTGAGATTGGAGCATGAAAACCATAGTTAGTCCGATGAAATTGAACTGAAAATAGCTGATTACTTCTAAGCGATCGAGTAGGAATTTTAAAAAAATTTGCCCAAGAAGAACCGGACAATCAATGTTTCCATTGATTAATTGGTGAATAAAACACAAATCACTAACCGCCCTTCTAACCTCCAAAGGTGGCAGATTAAGATGAGAGGAAACTTCCTCGACCCCATCCCACATGTTCAGTTTAAATGCACAATACTTCACAAATTTCTTTTGAACATTCTCTAACTGGGTTTGATAGATATTATAAAAGAGGACCATATCATAGATGCATATTCAATGTGAGATCTCACAAGAGAACAGTACAGTAAACGCAGTGAATTCACTGACAAATCCGCACCCACCCTCAAGATAAAACCCAACATTTGTAAAGCTTTCCCTGTAATTATAACAAATTTGTAAAACAAGGTCAAGTAACACATAAATTTAAGGGTAAACATGTAAAGTTTCTGTCAACTAACCTATCAACTAACGTAAATATTAGTACATCGGATTATTGTCGTCGAATTGTTCACTTAAAAACACTCAGAAAAAAACATGTTTTCTAATTATTGCGAATATTTATTATCACTTATTGGATCTTGTAACCGAAAAACGTATTGGACTGGCATCAATTTTTTTGTCACATATACTGTATTCGATAAACTTTTTCGGGCGCAGCATAACCTTTTAGCAGCGTTGCCACATGTCAGTCACCTATCATATTTTTCTTATTAAGCTCTAAAGACCGGATTTTAATTAGCCAAAATGTTTAGAATTGTTTTTTTCATCCGTTGATACAACTTTTATTGAAATCTGATCAACAATTTTTGTGAAGTAAAATAAAGTCTGCGATTTCCCATTAGGATCAATGTTAAAAGCAATTATTTTATAATATTTATAACTTTTTTCAGTTCTCTGTAGACCTTTGAAAATTTAAGTGGTTTTATATTCTTATAATAAATTACCAGTATGCTAAGTTTCATAATTTTCTGAACATTAATTCTTACACCGATAGTACTACCTTAATAAAAATCACAATAAAATTAATAAAATTTATTAAAGTACTTAAGGGTGCGTGCAAGATCGCTGACATTTATCTATTAATTTAAACGTCTATAGATTAGACCGCGGACTCCCTAACACATGCTCGCGGACCCCCAGGGGTTTACAGGTTAAGAAATGCTGGTTTAGAGGAATCCATAAGTGTATGCATGATTGCGGCGCTTAGGAGTAAAATATTTCTAATATACTGAAAAAAGTGTAGCCCGCATGATAGATGGCAGATGGACGAGGAGGTTGCTCCAGTGAAGACCAAGAGCTGACAAAAGAAGCAGGAGAAGACCTCCGACGCGATGGACAGATGACATAAGAAGAATATCTACAAATTGGATGCAAAGTGCTCAAGACCGGAGGACGGTGGGCCGAAATAGGGGAGGCCTATATCCAGCAGTGGATGCAAAGGGCTGGTTGATGATGACTGAAAAAAGGTGTAAAAAATATAAAACAGGAATTTAAATGGTGTTTATAAAATATTATGTACCAATTTCGTCTTATATCAAGAATTTTGTGGAAAAAGAAGGGGATAGTCCCTGGGCCAGTAATAAAATTGACTTCATGATAATAACACTTTTAAAACCCTCCTTCTGATGAGTCTTACCACGAACATTCATACCGCCATATATGGAAGCGACGCTTTAACCCAGCCTGTCAATGTCAAATCTTTCGGGTGCCGGACTGGAGCAAACGCGTATCTAGTTTTTATCGGACAAGTTTATCACAATGTTTTCCAATGCAATTTTTAAACATTGTGCCAAAAATCGTAAGATGTTAGAGTCACGAAACCATAAAGGCGCGATTGACATGTTTTGGGTATACGCGCATATAGTTCTAACGTCACGACGCAGGCAAAGGAATCCAAACAATAGATTTTTATTATGGGAATTCGTGCTGAAAGTTAAAATAACGCACTTGTGTGAATTTGTGTGTTTTAAAGTGTTTGTGACTAGTGTAGGCTATTTGTGACACTGTGACTCTAGATTTTCGTGATTATTCGTGATATTCATTCACCTAACCTAACCATGTCAACAAAAGTATAAATTTTTACAAACTTCAATCCTGATATTAATGCTGAAAGGTTCCTCGTAATCTATTTTGATAAAACTAATATAAAATATCTTAAATAGTGCCACTAAAGTAACAAAAATAAAGAAATATAGTATATTTCCATAGAACCTTTGTTTGTTTTAAGGAGAGAGAGAGGGGCTTAGAGGGGTTTGTTTGGATTCCATACAAAGCCTTAAAAATATACCTCTAGAGTCAGCCTTTATGGCAGTGTGAAAAAGCGCATGAGAAAGAAATATGACAAGAGTATAATCTATCGCTTTTGGTCCTGCTGACCAGTATGATTATGCAGAGCTAAAGTTTATTGCTTTTTAAGCATGCGATTGTTTGCACAGCTAAGCGGCAAGACTGCCTCTAATAGGTATGTTCTTGAGGGTTAGAAAAACGTCAACGTCGAGTGACGTCACACTAATGCGCGTATTCACGGCACAATGTTAAAAAATTGCATGTAAAATATTGTGGTAAACTTGTCCGGCAAAAAATGTGACGCACGCGTTTGCCCATACTGACACCCGAAACATTTGACATTGACAGGCTGAGCTAAGGCGCCGCTTCAATATATGGCAGTATGAATATGGTAGACTCGTCAAAAGAAACCCCCTTAAAAGGTTTTAAAAGTTTTATTATTATAAAGTCAATTTCATTACTGCACTAGGACTATAATATTGAAAATGGGATTAGTTCAATTTTCCACCTTGAAGATAGATATTTCAAAAACAAAACGACTAAAATTTTATTTTCAGATTCGTGATCAGCGCTACAAAAAACCCTTGTATTCAAAAATTTGGTCAAAATCAGAGTCGCTCTTTCGAGACAAATGCAAAAAAAAATGGCAACATAGGCTAGATAGTCCAAGCTTAAAAGCTTACTTGATCTACAAAACTGAGTCTAATACCTTTTTTTTTTAGATTGAATGGCATCCCTATTACCATCCATTTGATGTATTACAGTTTTGTAAGGAACAGGGAATTTTAGTACAGGCTTACATGCCCCTTGGTTCAGGAAATGCAGGATTGCTTAATGATCCTCAAGTTTCACAAATTGCTGAGAAACTTGGAAAAACCAATGCACAGGTAAAAGTAACTAATTTATAATTATTATTATATGTTTTTATTGGTTTTCCAAATGGCCTTTAACTGAAGTTCTTTTGCCAGTAATTAATTTGATGATTTTATTTGAGGTGGGTCATATTGAGGTAGTTGTAAAAAATATGTAATCCGCCATTTGTGGCGACGGCCATCTTGGATTTTAGTTTTTAATATTGAGCTCTATTCTACCAATCAAGCTCTTTCATTTAATACCCATATTACTATAGTATCTCCTCTATAATTGGATTCTCTGTTGAGCAGGTTTTTGTAAATTTATGAACCTAAGTGGATTTTGTAAACTTATAAATATATTGAGGTTGGATATATTATATTGTATTGTCATTCATCAATTTTAGGCGTTCAACTAATTATAACCGCGGTAATAATTGGTGACAACTTTGACGTATAATACATTGTTTAAACGTCAACATAACCGATCGATAAATACCGTTTTAGAATTGGTTCTTCGCCTAAAATTGATGATTATGATTAAGAGTGTGTACCAAATTTCAGATTGATCCGTCGTCAGGAAGGGGGTCAAATTCCAATTACTAAATTTCACTCTCACACAAATAACAAATAAATAAATAATCAGATCAATCTAAGTAAAATCGTTTAAAAGAATTATATAAAGCCCTGCCTCAAGTTTTGTGTTCAATTTTTAATCACCCTGGATATCTGCATAACTAGGTGTCTACTAGAATTTTTGATTATTTATCTGATATAATAATTCTATTCTTTATTAATAAAAATGATTTCAGGTGTTGTTAAAATGGTCCTTGCAACAAGGCGTAGCTGTAATACCAAAGGCTGCATCAAAGCCTCATATGGAATGAAAATTTTCAGCTTGATTTTACTATTCCAGATGAAGACATGCAAACTTTAAGTAATCTTAAAAAACGAACCAAATTCGATTGGAGATCCTGAATCAGTTTCATAGTACATATTTAAAATTATTCTTTTTGACGGTCCTAAGCGCACCACTTTTATGTTTAACTAATAATTGCTTTATACGATATAAAGATGACTATGATTTTTTTTAATTTTATAACAAAAATATTATTTTTTGTTGCTGTAAAATATTTGTTTTTGTTATTGTTAAGTATTTTTTATATTTAAAAAATAAAATATTATAATTATACTTCTAGTGTTTGTAGTTAATGAGTTAAAACCATTTCCTAAAAAAACTAAATAATATAGTTATGCAATATACAGGGTGTTCATTTAAAAACTTTCCACTCAAGTTATCTTCGAAACGAGACAGATTTGAGAAAATCGCCGAAACACGTCAAGATTTTATTGAGGGGGAACGTTTTTTACAAAAAATTGGACGGCGCCCCTTTAACCCCTTAACCACCAGGGCCACCACCCCAAAATTCTTAAATGAGAAGGCGGGTCGAGTGATACATCATTTTAAAGCTCCTGACGAGTAGTTTATAACCCTAAAATATGAAGTCAATATTTTCACCTATTACAAAATTACAAAATGGCGGTACTTTAAAAATTATATAAATACCTGATTTGGATGGCCATATTTCCGAAACTAATAAAGTTAGATGTACCTAATGTGGTGTTTCCTTAAAGCTCTTTTAAAGGTCTTTTTAATGGTGATACTGGTAGTTATATACAGGGTAGAAGAAAAAGTACATATTTTTTTAATTAAGAACCCTGTATATTATTTTAGAAAAATAAAACTAATAATTTTACAAAAATGAAATAGGAAAAAACTCTACCGATAGATGGCGTAATGGACAATAAACTACCACGTTTATTCAACGTCTTCGCTTTTTATCGCTTACACCGGTACCGATAAGACCAAAATTATTCGAGACCGGTCTGCGGTTGGTGATCTCAATTAGCTTTGATAGAAATACCTTCGGTTACTGCAGAGACAAGAATGAGACGAGTAACTGGTCCTAACAATTTGTCCATTGTATTTATCTCTTTCTAGTTTAACGAAAGTTCCTTTGTCTTTCATCATGGCAGGCTATCGTAGATGGAGCAATCATCGCTTTGCCCTGGTTGCCAAGTTGTTTATAATTTCTGCATGTAAACTTTAATGTCCTTTTTTGGCTCACATCTAATTAAGAGAAAGAAAATATACCATGAATCGAATATTTTTAACTTGACAACGTTGCCGCAGGCAGTCACGCCGAAATGTTAATCGATATTTGTGTTTGATATTTTTCAATAGCCGATTTGTTTGGACAGTTTGTTTACATTATCTGTGATTTATTTTGTGTTTCGTGGTTTTTTACCTTTAATTGGACTTTGAATATTGACTTTTATTAGTGATCACAGTGTATATATTAAATTTGTGCTTTTCAACAGATAATTTAAGGTAATATTGACATGGTTATCTGTAATAAAAAATCTTTATAAAAACCAAATAAATGACATTTTTAATAAGGTGTGTGTAATTAATAAACTAAACCCCAATATTTTATATTAATAGGAAACAAAAACAAGTACCTAACATTAAGGGCAAAAATAGCACAGCTATATAATTTGAATTTGGCGGGCAAACGATAAAGTCGACTCACGCGCCATCTGCGTTTGCCTTCCTTGAAGACAGACAAGGAAGGCCCAGCAGCTATCTCTCTCTCGGATAATTTATTTACATTTAGTTGCTCGTCTCATTGTTGTCTCTGGTTAGTGTAAAAATCTACATCTCCAGGTAGGACAGTGTCCCGAGAGATGCGACCTTGCAGTGCAAGAAAAATTACAAGCAGTAAGGAGTTTTTCCTATTTCAATTTTCAAATAAATTATCGTATCATTTTAGCTTTAAAAGAAAAGTATATGCGACAATGTTTCACCCTCTTAAAGACTTTATTATGACGTCATTAACGGAACGTCTTGTCTGTGACTTAGTCGCTTCAACGTCATTTTGTCGTCATCTTATGACGTCTTTGCTGGACCAAAAATGACTAAAAAGAGACGTCAGCTTGCTGCTTGGGAGGGTATAATTTATTTAAAAATGAGATTACTTTCTTTCTAAACTAAAAAGTATAATTATTTCTTTAAGTTTTAATCACCCTGTAGGATGTATTGTTGACAGTAAATAACAACGGTTCCGCCAAAGTTATAGCATCACTTTTATTTAACATTCTCCTTTTTTAATTGTCTTGATAACTTTATAATTATAAAAGAGATATGACCAGCGTTGAACTCAGGGGTGGCCCAAGGGGAATAGTCAGGCGCGCTTGTGGCGGCTTCGGTTGTATCGGCAAACGTCGATCACTGGAGTTAAGCAGTGAAATGCGCGCCCATAATTTAGATGGGTGTCCGACGGCAGCGGTGTTTCGGGCGGCGGCACACGATGTTGTCTGCTCGGGGATGCGGACCGAGCAACAACCATCTAAGTTATGGAATGAATGGTGTGTGAATGAGAAGGAGTAGGGGTCAAGGTACAATAAGCCTTCAGGCTGCAGTGCACCACCTAGGGGGCGGTCGTCGGACCTGGGTGGGATGACCCCGAAAGGGTGAAAAAAAAAAAAAAAAAAAAAAAGGGAATAGTCCCCCGGAGAAAGTTGGGAAAGCAAATAAAATTTTTTGGTAACTTCAACGAATCCCCCCGGCATATAAATCTCCTCCTGGAAAAACATTTCTGAATTTAACACTGACCATTTTGAGCAAAGCAAAATGAGAATATATGATAATTTTTGTGAGGAGTTTTAATAAATGGATATTTCGTTATACCGGGTGTTGCTCCGTCGAGCGGGACATAGGGAATATGTAAATTTTGAAGTTTTCCAATATTGGCTCCCTAATTATTTTAGAAAAAAATGCTATTAGGATTTATTGAAGAGCACAGTAAGTTCCACCCAAAATGAAAATTTGAGCATTTTTCGACCAACCAGTAAAGAGTAAACTGCTTAATACTTCTGCAACGTAGTATCTCATTATGCACCCTGTACTCTAGAAATCAACAATAAAAACACCATATCGATTTATCAGTGACAATTTAGATCATTAATTTATAATGTCATTGCCAAAACTGAACAATTTTATACGGGAACTTCAAAAGAATCCTCGCATTTCATTTTAGTTTACAGCTAATTCCAACACATGCACTCACAGTTACGCAAGACAATAAAATAAATTTTTCTACATTTAGAAATCAATTTATGACGAAAATATCAGGATTTAATC
The DNA here is from genome assembly GCA_014170235.1 of Listronotus bonariensis. Classification (NCBI taxonomy): domain Eukaryota; kingdom Metazoa; phylum Arthropoda; class Insecta; order Coleoptera; family Curculionidae; genus Listronotus; species Listronotus bonariensis. Next base: position 39,694 of record JACEGR010001790.1, on the reverse strand, counting down.
AAATGTTCAAATATTCCTCCATTAACTGTCAGACAATAACCCAAACGATTATAAAACTCATTTCTTACGTTGGCTAGTTGGTACATCCATATTCTGGCACATTCAGCGAAAATAGCATTCCTTAGCTCGACTAAATTTTCATATTTTTTATTGGTAGGTTAGTTTATAAATGTTCCCATAGAAAAAATCTTTTGGCGAAAGATCACGTTGATTTTCTTCACATTTGCAATTATTGATTACTGTGCCTGTAGTTTCAAATTTTTTATCGTCCGTTCTATTGTCGATTTACTTGGTATTGGCCTATTGGGAAAATAGGCTGCAAACATGTCCGCTACTCTTCGATAACTATTTCCTTGGTAAAACCATTTTATAATAGTGATTTTTTCTTGATTTAAGTAGTTCATTATTTAAGAATGATGTGACATTGATCTGACAACTTGAGAGTAAGAGGCTAAATAATTTTTCCAGTATTTTATTATAAACTTCTAATAATACAAGGCGGGTAAGAAGATAGGAGATTCGTAACTTATTTTAGCATTTATCTCTTAGCTGGCGGACTGAGAAGAGCTGAAATTTGTACACTGGGTATAACTTTTCGTGCTCTTTAAAAATCCTAATTATATTTTCTTCTAAAATAATTAGAGGAGCCAATATTGGACCACTTCAAAATTTACATGGCATTCCCTATGTCCCGCTCGACGGAGCATCTCCCGGTATGTCAATTAAGCAAAGCATTAAATGCATAAAAGAAACACATTTTATAAATAAGAACGTCTATTTATTAAATAAAATAAAAATATACAAGCTACATTATATACATAAAAACATAAAAATGGGCAAAAGCTCTATTAAGTGTGTAAAAAAAGTTTAAGCAAAAACCTAGTAGGACAAAAATAATACCATTTTAAAATAGTTTTTCATCATAAAGTACAGTAGTAATTTTCTTTGGCAAAGAGACATTATATAACTTCTTTACTATAAAACTTTAGTTTTTAAATAAACTACAAGATTTTTTTGTTTTACTGTGATTTTAATCGTCTGTCTTTAGAGCTAATATCAAATACAGTGTGGGCCAAATTAAACTCGCACACTAATTAATTAATAATAACTTTTTATCTGTTGGGCCTATCTTTTTCATTTTTAAGGGGCTAATAGGTAGATATGTTTTCTCTAGGTTTTCCAATTTTGGTCAAATAGGATTAGATTTACGGGACTTTTTAAAAAATGATACATTAAACTTCGTTGCAAAAACAAATCTTATCTACAATTAGGCTAATACGTTTATTTTAAATTAATTTACCATACAAGGGTAGCTCATTTAGAAACTTCCCACTCAGTTATCTTCGAAACGAGACAGATTTGAGAAAATCGTCGAAACACGTCAAAATATTTATTGAGGGGAACGTTTTTACAAAAAATTGGACGGCGCCCCTTAACTCCTTAACCACCAGGGCCACCACCGCAAAATTCTTAAATGAGAAGGCAGGTCGAGTGATACATCATTTAAAGCTCCTGACGAGTACTTTATAACCCTAGAATTTGAGTCAATATCTTCACCTATTACAAAATGGCGGTACTTTAAATGTTACTCAAATACCTAATTCGGATGGCCATATTTCCGAAACTAATAAAGTTAGATGTGCTTAATGTGGTATTTTCTTGAAAAGCTAACTTTAAAGGTCTTTTTAATGGTGATACTGGTAGTAATATACAGGGTAGAAGAAAAGTACATATTTTTTTATTTAAGAACCTTGTATATTATTTTACCATTAAAAAGATCTTTAAATGAGCTTTAAGAAAATACCACATTAAGTACATCTAACTTTATTAGTTTCGGAAATATGACCATTCAAATCAGGTATTTAGGTAATTTTTAAAGTACCGCCATTTTGTAATAGGTGAAGATATTGACTTCATATTCTAGGGTTATAAAGTACTCGTCAGGAGCTTTAAAATGATGTATCACTCGACCCGCCTTCTCATTTAAGAATTTTGGGGTGGTGGCCCTGGTGGTTAAGGGGTTAAAGGGGCGCCGTCCAATTTTTTGTAAAAACGTTCCCCCTCAATAAATATCTTGACGTGTTTCGGCGATTTTCTCAAATCTGTCTCGTTTCGAAGATAACTTGAGTGGAAAGTTTTTAAATGAACACCCTGTATATTAAATAAATAAAAAAGTTTGGTCAGCATCCAACTCAGTAACTATGGTAACCTCACAACCTCACATTTTTGATTTTCAAAGGACATCAAAAAAGTTCTCTTTTGAAATCGAGCGAAATGCATGCTTTTTGGGGAGCATTATTTATAAAAAAATAATTATAATTCCTAAAACCTTAAATTTGTTAACAGATTCACTTTTACTACATAATTTTCCATAGTTTGTCTACAAGAAAAACGTATTGGCTTAATTGTAGCTAAATCAGATTTCTTTGCAACGAGGTTAAATAGAGCATTTTGGAAAAAGTCCCGTAAGCCCAGTCTAAATATATGTGACCAAAATTGGCAAACCTAGAGAAAACATATCTACCTATTAGCCCTTAAAATATAAAAAGATAGGCAACAGATAAAGTTTTGATTAGTTAAAAGTGTGCAAATTTAACTTGTCCCACCCTGTAGATATTTTCAATAGGAGTGAGTTAGAAGCATAATTAATATATACTGGTTAAATTGCACAAGTATACAGAGTGTGTTTTAAAATTCCTTACAAACATTTAAGAGCGTATTTTTAAGATCAAAGTCAAAGAGAATGGACAAGGGAAGAGAAACAGTTGATTTACCCCCACCAATTTAAAAATGGCACACACCTGCGACTTGTGATTGTGTTCAGCGACCGAAAGAGCTCGTCAAAGTTTTATTTTATTCTTGCTTACAGTTGTTAAAACGCAAGTGCTTGGTTAAAAGTATGGATTTATTTATAATTTTTTTGTTTCAGTACGCACTTTTACGTAACATTTTTTGTGTCTGAATCAATACTATCAGCCAAATATCTTGCGAATTTTAACCGGTTTGATGGTTAACTTAACACAGCGGGATTACTCGTCATGCGCATGAGAGGTAAAAACTTCAAATTTACAGCAACCAACAATTTAATAATTTGCTATTTAAACTCCTTCCCCACCAATGTTCAACACAATTGTCCAGTTGTAAATAAGTGTGATTAAAACGTTATCGAATTTTAAATAACTCAAATATATTAGCCAAATTGTAAAATTTAAGAAAATTTTTGTATTCACATTTATATTTTTATCGATTACAAACTTTTTCCTAAATGACATTTTGCGATTTTACCTTAAAATTAAATATAACTTTGTCCTTATGTCCTTTTTTAAAATTTAAAACTTCTAACCCCCTTGCTCTTTTGTAAACTATCCGTGAAGAGTCTATACAGGGTCTCCAGTAACTCAACCGACATACTTTAAGAGGCGTTTTCTACTAATAAAAATTTGGAAAAAAACTTCATTATAAACATATGTCCTAAATGTCTTACTTTTTGAACTACGGGTGTAAAAAAGTAAAAAAATACAATATTTTCTATACATAAAACAATTTTTATCATAACTTTTAAATCCATTGAGATATTTTACTTCAGATGAATATTAGGCGTCCCCCATTTTTTTTTTAAATATCAGTCTTGGTATAAGAAATTATTATAAAAAAATATGTTATTAACTATTTAACACCCCGTAGTTCAAAACACGTCTGACAGCTCAGGACATGGTCTCACTAAGTTTACGAATCATATGGAAAACCTTTTTATTATCAATTTTACAAAAAAAAGTTATGACTTTATAAAAAGTTCTACATGATCTAAAACCTAAAATGCAATCATCAGATATTAATTTTTGCAGTAGTATACGAGGTATGTCAAAAAATTTTGTCTAAGAGGAAAGTACTCTTATTTTTCATAATTATCGAAAAAATTTTATAAAGAAAAGATGTTTAGAATTAAAAATAACATTTAAATATGTAAACTTCGTTTCAGGAAAACTTTATTTTTCAATATTTTTATTCGTTAAGGGTGAAAATTTTAGGGTTTGTACATTAGTGCATACTTATTTCTAAAACGTAATTATGCAAAGAAAGCTTTACAGAACTTCAAAACAGCCGAAGAGTCCACGGAAATGCTGATTATCGCAGAAAAAATGTTTATAAAGTTTTCTTTAAATAAACTAATTTTGCATGTATTTGAAAGGTATTTTTAATCCTGAACATCTTTTCCTTATAAAATTTTTCGATATTTAATAGAAAATAAGGGTACTTTCCTCTTAACCAAAATTCATATTTTTGACATACCTCTTATACCACTGCAAAAAATAGATACTTGATAATTATATTTTAGGTTTTAGACCATGCAGAACATTTTTATGAAGAATAACTTTTTTTCGTAAAATGAATATATAAAAGTTTTCCATATGGTGCGAACTTAAGTAGACACTACTGTATATTCATATGCAGTTTGTTTCTAATTATCTTTGTAGAATAACCCCTCAAAGCTTTGTCGGTCGAGTTACTGGACGCCCTGTATATTTGTACTGAATTATGAGACACCCTGTATGGTGAGGAAACGAACAATTCTACCCAATTAAAATAAATCATTTTCAATTATAGTGAATAATTTATCCACTCATCACATATTTAACTATCTTATAGTTTTAAAATGGAAAAAGTTACATAATATAAAATTTACTTATTATAAATACAGTAATATGAGAAGTACTATTTTATTTTAAGTAGGGGAATCCATCCGCGAACACAGGATCCCGCAAATGCGGGATCCCTCTAAGTTTGTGCAGGCCAGCTTTCAGACGGGCGACTTTTTGTAGTCGAAGTTGATTACAAAAATATCGCGCGTCTTGTCGCCAACTTCGACCACAACTGTAGTTGTACCTAACGTGTAGTCAGTCAACGGGATCGGCGACAATCGATTGCAGTCAAAAACGCCCGTATGAAAAGGAACGCTTTTTCCATGGTTGTTAAATGACAACTGCAAAGTAGCGACAATCAACTCACAAACGATCGACTTTTGCGGTCAACTTCGACTGCGAAAAGGTCGCCGGTCTGAAAGCGGCCTTATGCATCAGGTAAGCAAAACGTTATTAACTAAACTAGTTTTTCTTAAATAGACTGATTAGAAAATTTATTGTGAGCTTCTTCTTATCAATGTCTTCAAAAAATCTAATACAATTTCTGTTTCGTAAAATAAATAGGAAAGCCAATATCCTTAGAACTGCACATTTAAAGTAATCTTTAAAAATTCCATAATTTAAAACATAAGTAATATGTTGCAATTTGACTTTACAGTACATTAAAATCACAGCATTTTCTACCTTTATAAAATAAAAAAAAACGGAAATAATGTAATATATATCGAAAGTATCTTGCGTATCTCTTCAAACTGAAGTACATCAAATTAATAGCAACAACGATTTGCAACTAAATTGTTCCATGCTCCTACTTCTACAGTTTTCATATGGGGCCTTTCCTCACAGAACATGACAATAACAAAAAATTAGTTAAATAGTTGCTGGGATATGTATGTATTATATTATTTTTTAAACTACATGGAATATAAAAAAAATCATTTATTAGCTAAATACAGCAGCATACTCGACTTAAAAGTCATAAATTTTCCGCTTAAACATTTTTATTTTTTATTGTACAAAAATGGGTACAAATATCAGTTTGTTGAGTTAGTTTTTGTTTGTTTAATTGAATGGTCCAATGCAAGAGGCCGGCCAAGTCCAATTTTTAGGTAAAATTTAGTTAACATCACTTTTAATACTCAGTATAAAATTATTTATCGTCCTGTGCAAGACCGAGATCTATAACTTTAAAAATAAGTAAATTATAGACGTATTAGTAATTGCCTAATTTTTCAAATTTTGCAAAAACAAGTCCAAGTCCATTTTTTTGGATAACAAGCAAACTAAAAGAATAATCCTTCAACTTTTGCTGCAAGGATCTTCACTACCAAACAAGTATAATAAAAATCCTAAAGTATTTAATAATTCACATTTCTGAAATAAATCGTTTTTCTGCTCTCATGTAAAATTATCAAAAATTGACTTGGCCGGTTCTTATATTGAAACCTTCAATCTGGTAATCAGATTATTATTTTTAAGGTATACAAGCTAGGACAAAAACACAGCATGATTTTAGGCATCAACTCAAAACAGGTGTTAGAGAGCCCGTCAATACAAGATGTTTCACAAAGAGTTGTACGTATCATTATTAATGAGAGCTTATATTTTGGAAGCTATAGTCATTTACAAATTAATGCAAAGCTTTAATATATAGGCTGAGCATGCGTGCAAAGAGTAAGCTTACTGTTCTTATGAGGTAGTAAAATAAGCTTTTCCTTAGATATTTTTTGTTTTTATCTTTTGACAACCCACAAAGGCATGTGCCTAAACGTGTCGGGAAGAAGGCCGTGGGAAATGTCGAAGGTTGTTAGAGTGCTTAACCACGTGTTCCCTGTTCCGTCAACTGCCTGATCACAAAATCAAGCACTGGAAACGTGCAGTTATGCATTTCTACTAGCACCTTTAGGACGACGCGGTGAAAGCCACTCTATCAGTCTATTTCCTTTTTAAATAGCTACTACCTAACAGCAAGCCCTCCCCAGCTGGGAAACGAACTGGCTGACGGAGAGTGGCATGCAGATTCAAAAAATGATCCTTCAGATTTGAACGTCCATATTTTTGAACTAATAAAGGAAGACATATCAAAGGTGGTATTTTTAAAAGCTTTTTATACAGATTCTTTTATTAGTAACTCGTGGAACTCAACAAACATAAAAATCGAATATTGATTCTGAATATAAGAAATTGACCCAACAAAATAATATTTTCATTTATTTGTACAAGCAAAAATAAGTGAGTTAAGGGGTGCTTGACAAATACATACAGGTAAAAGTCTCTAGGTTGGGATACGTTCAATAAACCAAAAACACGTTGTTTATTGGGGAAAAATACTCGGGACAAACCGGACGCGCATGGCCGATTTGAATGAAGTTTGGTATACGGGGTTTTGGGCGCTGATTACGAATCTAAAGAATTTTCAGTGGGACACGTTTTGTTCTCGAGGTATTCATCGTCAGACTTAATAACAAAAACAACCTGAATTCACTATTTCCTTCGCTGTTTTGCACCATTCTCGATCGAAAGCTAAATCGGTACTTGATATTTGATTTTCACCTCTACAAACCCTAGCTTTTGTTTACCCGTCCTTTCCATAAAGTTGCAAAGCTTCACTTTACTCATTTTGATTCCAATAGCCTTGGTGCGATTGAAAGTAAAGCTTTACAATTTTATGCAAAAAGTAAAATAAAAAGGAAAATGGGGGTTTTTAAGGTGAAAATCAAATATTAGTACCAATTTAACAGAAAACTCAAGAATTGAATAAAAAGAAGGGGCAGATAGTGAATGTGGAGTTAGGTTTTGGTTATCAAGTTTAATGATTAATATCTCGAGAACGAAACGTGTCCGACTAAAAATTCTTTCAGATTTTAAAATCAGCGCTCCAAAACTCGAGCATATCTAATTTCAATAAAATCGGCGATGCAGTCCGGTTTGTAAATAATTATAGTTAGAACCATATTTATTTCATTCTGCAAAGCGTGCCGCCTCAGTACACAAAGGATGATAAAGTAAACAAACTTTCAAAAGCACATAGCCTCGGACAGGAGCCTGATTACATATTTTTTGGATGAATAAAGTAAAAAATTGCGAAAACACGTATCCACGTCCTGGTAAGAAATATGCTCTTCCATTTCGTCTCTGGCCTGCCGTCAAACCGTAACGCGCCGGCATGGTCGTCCGGAATGTTTTGCTCGCAACCAAATCGTTGTTCACAAAGAGGTTCATTGCTTATCATTTTTTTGTTTACCTAAGGCATCGCTTCCAGAATTGAAATAAATATGGTTCAAACTATACCAATACTCAGGAAACCGCACTATATTCAATTATTTATTGAAGGCATTTGATGCTAGAGAGTTGTATACAAATAGATAAGGGCAAACAAAATACACAAATGTTAGCTAAAGTACGGTAACTGGCATCAAAAGAGTTGTTTTACTACTCGGGTGCACAAAGTAGTTACTTTGTGTACTCAGTTTGCTGTGAGCAAAGTTGAACTAGAATATGTATTTGGTTCTTAGATCAACAACAAATAAACTGTCAAAACTGGCAAGTTGCAGGTACTATTTGACGTTGAACAATATTAGAATACAAAAAAATATTGTTTTATAGTCCCAGAGTAAGGCTAGAAATTAGTATAGTGATTAGTCATAGCATGCTAAGTGCGACAATCATCACCTGGCAAGCATCAGCCCTGCACAGCATCACCCTGTATATTTTTGAAAGTTAAAAAACACTTGGAGCTGTAAGCTTGAAATTTTCTAGTCATTTAGTTCTTTCATTGTAAAGTTTGAAAAAAAGATGACAGGCGTTTTCGATGAGCATAAGTACCTGCCAGGCGAACTGAAAGATGTGGCTGATTTAAATGGCCATATTTTCAAAACTAATAAAGTAAGATGTACTTAATGTGGTGTTTTCTTAAAGGTCTTTTAAAGATTTTTTTTAATGATACAATTATATACAAGGTGGCTTTTAGAAAATACCACGTTAGGTACATCTAACTTCATTAGTTTTGGAAATATGGCCATCCAAATCAACAATATTTTTCAGTTCGCCTGGCAGGTACTTGTGCTCATCGAAAACGCCTGTCAATTTTTTTTTTCAAACCTTACTATGCATGAACTAAATCCTAGAAAAATTTCAAGCTTACAGATCCAAGTTTGTATTTATATTTTTTTCTTTCAAAAATATACAGGGTGATGATGTGTAGGGCTGATGCTTGCCCGGGATGATTGTCGTACTTAGCATGCTATGACACATTACTATACAAATTTCTATTCTTATAGGCCCAATGTTACTCGAAGGGTTCACTAGCTCTCCTACTATTACTTTTCTAAAACACATAGGAAAAATACTCTTTCTAACACTTGCCAAAGTGTCGTTCCGCACCCAAAAGCTTATCCAAACGCTTCGAGTCGTTCGTCTAACTGCTCTTGAGTGCGGGAAAGTATCACTTTGCGCACTCGTTAGAAAAATAACTATAAGTTACACCAATTATCAATACATTAATACCATCTCAAAATACATTGTACTTTTACTGGGAATAAGATAGATTACTTTTTAGGGAGTGATACAATTTTTGACTGAGGTATAGTGGTTTCAGGTGAATAATATTCATTTCAAATAATTTATATTTATTAATATTTATGATTAATTAGGGAGTGCTTATCTAAAAGAGACATGTCTAGATTTTAACCAAACTCGTTTTGGGACAATTTTTGTCGTTTGTAATAATTACCTCAGTCATCTTAGTCAAATTAAAGGGTCAATCTCGGAATTTAACGGAATAAGCTGGATATCTGTACACACCTTAATTTTGGTACAAAAAATACTCTCCTAGAAAGGAACTCGAAATATAACAGGACAAACGTCAAAAAAGTTGCTTTTTGCATGAATATCTCGTTTTCTTTACTTTTAATCGCATTTATATTTATTGTAAAAGTTGTAGAACACAAAATTCTTTACAAATTTGATTCAAAGCATTTTTTTGTCAGACCAACGGATCCGATAATAGAGGGCGCAGAATGTAAAGCACTTTACTGAATGTACATACCTTAGCACGCCATCAATCGTGATTTTTAGTCAAATATGTCATTTTTTTACTTAAGTATTTGCTAAATATCACGATTAATTGCATGATAAGGTATGTATCATACACTAAAGAGCTTTACACTCTGCCCACTATTCTCGGATCCGCTGGTATGACAAAAAAATGCTTTGAATCAAATTTGTAAAGAATTTTGTGTTCTACAATTTTATAATAAATATAAATGCAATTAAAAGTAAAGGAAACGAGATATTCGCAAAAAGCTGATTTTTTGACATTTGACCTGTCATATTTCGAGTTCTTACACATATCATAGGGGATTTTTACGAGAGTATTTTTTGTACCAAAATAAAGGCATGTACAGATAATCAGCTTATTCCGTGGTTCCGAGGTGAAAGATCTAAGGTAATTGGACTATAATGTAAATATTTGCTTTAAAAACTTGGTGTTTACAGTATTGGAATTATTTCTAGATTAAAAATATAGTAATATTTATGTAATGGTCTATGGAAATAGCTTAAATATCTATGTTACAGTTAGCTCTAAAATATGTAGGGTTGAAGGAAGTAGAACTGTTTTTATAGTTTATGTGTTTTCTGGAAGTTTAAATTTAAATAAAATAGTATTTGGCTTTCTTTCAGAATAAAAGTTTATCAAACATTTTAAGAAAATTAAAACTGTTTATATACTAAGAAGAACTATTCTGCCCTTGCATAATATAATAAAAGTTAGGATTACTTTAAAAGAAATAAATTTAATGAAATATTTAATATAAAATAACTTACAATACAGAAAAGGTTTCAAACTCTAAACAAGGTTCATAAGCTTCCGGTCGAAATTATTTTAATCAATATAATAAAATCCTAACAAGACGCCATCGCCAGAACGAAAACTGAGGATCTCAGAAATTACTGTTGAGCTAACTAAAAATGTAAAAAAGTTTTATTAAAACTAAAAACCAAAACTTTTTTAACATTTTTAGTCAGCTCAACAGTAACTTTTTGATAAAAGGTTTACCACATTTTTGAGACGCGATCATAAGCTCAGTTCTCGTTCTGGCGTCTTGTTAAGATTTTATTTTTATTGGATTAAAATAATTTCCACCGGAAGCTTATGAGCCTCTGTTTATAGTTTAAAACCTTCTCTGTATTGTAAGTAATTGATACAACCACCACAATTTCCGTTTCGATGGACACTTTTTACTGATGCATTTAGATAGTACTTCCCTTCTTTCTACCCTCAATACTCAAAATGCAAGCATTAGCTGTGTTAGTTTCCCAAGCACAAGACGCAAGCAGGGTATGTTATTTCTAACTATTTTTAGCAAATGTATGAAAATTTTAACAATTAGGTACTTACTTGACGGTTTTATATTTACAAAACATATTTTAATTTATTTTTTCCAGGACCGTTAAATTTTTCTTAATCGTTAACATAGTTACTCCATTCTAATACACTACATAAAGTGTTTAAATAAATAATAGTTTAAAAAAACACGCTTTTATATGCAACCGAACTAAAAATTAGAAAATAATTTTTCATTACAAAGAGTTTGTCACTTCAGAGTAAAAAGCGTAGGGTGCATTTTACTATTTTTTCATAACTTTTCCTCATAGATATTTGCAAATAGAATAATTATAACATTTAATATATTAAGCACCCCACGCTTTTATTCTGAAGTGACAAACTCTTTGTAATGAAAAATTATTTTCTAATTTTTAGTTCCGGTTGCATATAAAAGCGTGTTTTTTAGTTTTTAAACTATTATTTATTTTTCATTTTTTAGTTCGATATATCAATTAGTTTTTTTTTTTAAATAAATGCTCCAGTTTATTCACTAAAAATTCCTTCGCCATTTTGTCAAGAGACACATAGTCAATTAAAAACGCAGCAAGTTGCATGCATCAATTGCCCTTGCGCATTCGCCATAATTAAAAAAAAAAGGAATTTATTTATCCTGGCGGTGCTAATCAGGATAACGGGATACTGTTTTTAAATTATTGCATTGTCATCGGTCCTTGATACTTATGCAAAGTTTCAAAGAAATTGAATTGCTGGAAGTTGGTAAAAATTAGGCTCAAAGATTCCGTTACATAGATAGATGGATAGATAGATAGATAGTGACAACCCAAGTTAATAAAAAGCGTGTTAAAAGTAACTGTTTTTGACACTTTGAAGCCATTTTTTACACTTTGAATTAGTGTTTTGTTTCAATGCCTACTATAATAAACTTAAATATCAATTTATGCAATGTAACAGTTAACTCGACATCAACTGATCCAGAGGGTCAAGTTACCTTTGATTTCGTCATTATTTCTTTTAGTTCATGTGTCACTAGTTTTAAAATTTGCACATAAATTTAATAGAAATTATTGAAAATTAATAGTAATAATGAATTTAGATGACTAAAAATAAAAAAGAAATTTATACTGTTTTAGTATTATTTTTACAAAAGTAAGTACATACAATTTTCTAAAATTAAATAATAAATGCATAGTTATAAAAAGGATAATTGTCTCCTGAAAAATAGGGAGGCTATGATTTTTCGTTGCAATATAATGTAATGCAAAATTACAATTAATAAGTTAGATAAATAAAACAGTATAAAATGATATTTTTGGAAAAATTCTATACGGTCGTGGAAAAAATATAGTATATAACACATGCATAAAGTGTCTTTTTTACTCATGGGATTGCCGCACTCGCCTAACGGCTACATACATATATAAAATATTACAAGAAATAAAAATGTAGGCCTATGAAAAAATAATCTAAGTAAAGATAAATGTTTAACCAGATAGGTTTAACCATGATTCGGATTTTTACTTTATCTCAAACGAATGGCCCCATACTCCTCCCTTTTGTTGACATAAAAGAGAAAAAAAACGTCCAATTTAAAGTTTATTTTACTTCATAACCTCATTCTCTAAATTTACCACCATTTTGGACGATTAGTCATTGGACGTATCAAAATTTCAAGACGATGATAACGTTGTCAAGTTGGTTGTTGTGGTCTTGCAACCAACCAAAAACATACGTTATTTCAACATAGTTAAAATAAATATTTTTTTTTTGTAAAAGAAAATAAGTAATATCATAACCTACTTAAAAACTCAAAAATATTATAAATGGAACAAAATTTGCCTGGGACACACCGAATATTTTGCTCTTAAGTAAAAATCCTAATATGTAATATCAAAATCCGATATTACGCAATCAGATTGTTCTACGGGGTGGCCCACCATATTCGACACGGTCTGTAGCTGGATAGCCATGAATAAGGTTTTTAAAAAAAAGTAAATACTGGGATTCATATACAGGTCGGATAAGGCCACAGTATAAAATTATTTTACTCTATACAGGATGTCTCAAAAAAGAAGTGTGACGTATCAAAGTTATATTTTTTTAAATGGAACACCCCTATGTTTTATGACGGTTTTTAGATTCTACATAAAAAAAAATACCTCAAGTTTTGTTTATAGTACTAAGTGTCTAATTTTATTCGTTTTGTGATATTTTGATTTTTTGAAAAATGCATGGGTGCAATTAAATTAATTTTATTTTAACCATATAAACTCCTATAAACTTTTAAAATTTGTTTACAAGATTAGGAAGAGTCTGCCTTCAAATGGTGTATAATAGAGGCCTATACCTATCTTTTATACTTTTTAAGTCAGAGATTCCGTTTTAAAATATATTTTTATTCCAAATGTCTATTTAAATGTAAGTAGGCTGTGATATAGCTATGCCTATTTACTAAGCCGTTACCTATTGCAAAAATGTAAATTTGTTAGAAAAAAGCGCAAAATTAAAAGATTTTGTATTATTATCTGCCACTATTTTTAAAATTCAGAGAAAGAAAAAAATTCATTAGTTGCTTATAATGCTACTTCCAATAACGCTTATTTCAGCTGAATGTGGTAATAATAAAACTTGTGTTTTTAAACAGATCCTAATAACGCCTTTAGTCAGTTATGGCGACATTCTGTGACCTATAACTCGTTTGCTTCCATCATCCATAATCACTGTTGTCAAATTTTTTTAAAGCAACTATTAAGGTTATCAGATGGTTTTCCTGGAATATTTTTTCAGGATTAACTCTAGACTAAAGTAAACCTTTTTTTTTCACATCCATACTATTGTACATATCATCTTGTTGTTGTAGAAGGTTTTTATTTAAAATCATTGAAATTTCTTTTAAACTGACTAAAACTTGTTAGTAATCAATAAATGGTCGTTGTTATTTTCTTTAAAAAAATATTAAGGGCTGCTATGTCACAGCCAACTTTAATTTAGATAAACATTTGGACTAAGAATTTGTAAAAACAGATTTTACTAAAAAAAGCACAAAAAAGATAGGTATAGGCAACCTATACATCTATTTTGAAAGAGTATTTTATTTGTCATCCTCCATGTGACGTAAAAAAAAATACAGGGTGTTCCATTTTAAAATAAGAGAATATAGCTATTTGATTTTCTGAAAAATTGAGGTTATTTTTTTGATCTGCCCTGTACAATATTTGATCTTGATTTGACTTATACGTATGATATGGCAGACTTTTTCTAATCTTGTTACACATTTTAAAGAGTTTAAAGTGTTAAAAGTGTTAAAGTAAAATCAATTTAATTTTACCTCTGCATTTTCAAAAAAACATATATTACAAAAACGAATAAAATTAGACACTTAGTACTATAAACAAACTTGAGTTATTTTTTAAAGTTGAATCTAAAACCGTCATAAAATATAGGGTGTTCTATTTAAAAAAATATAACTTTGATACGTCACACTTTTTTTGAGACATCCTGTATAGAGTAAAATAATTTTTATACTGTGGCCTTATCCGACCTGTATATGTTTCAGTATTTACCCTTTTAAAAACCCCATGGTTATCAGCTACAGACCGTGTCGAATATGGTGGGCCACCTGTATATCTTTTTAGTTCTTGCTATACCCTGTAAGGTCAACTAAAAGGCGCCACCGTGTACCATTAATTAGGAGAAACCCTGTAGATTTTTTTGACATATTTTAAAGTAAATATAGTAAAAATAAAACAATGTATTTTCACAACATGTGCTAATTAAAAAAGCGGTAATTAAGCAACGAAAACTGACAAGTGAACGTTATTAGTAACTTTTAATGAAATAGAGCGGAGGACAAATGTTAAGTAAAAAGAAAGAAATAGACGAACCTTGAGGAAGATATAGAGTACTCGTCAGAGCAGTAAATAATATGCACAAGGGTAAAAACTACACCTAGAAATAAAGAAATCATATAATTAAAGATTTATTTAAGTACTTTTAACAAATTCCATAGTAGTTTATTTTGGAAATCTTTTTTAGGGACGTTAAATCATCATTTTTAACAAATAAGTGATCTTAAAGCTTTGAATCCTACATTTTCGTGTTACAGTTATGAAAGCAATCGTAAAATTATTTTGGTCCATTCTGGATATACATATTAGGCACCATGTTTTCTTCATTCTATGAATTTTAAACTTCGTGATGGTTTGATATGCACAATATCTACCTTCAACGTATCGTCCACTTAAATTAAAAAAATACAAATCAAAAACACAACTACGTTCACGCCTGGGACTCTAAATTATAAATTTATACCCCTTTACACTTTTTTATCCTTTATGGTACAGAATATTAGGCATGATTGATGGGTCTTTTTGTTAGGTACACGCCTGGAAAGAATGGGACCGCTTCGGTCCTGGTCCCGGGGTATACGAGCTGACCCTGTTCAGCCCTATTGACCCCTATGAACTTGCCGGTCGCCTGAAACAAAATAAAAGAAAACCCCCAAAAACCCAAAAATTCGAATTAAAAAACGACGTTTTGGTGGCAAGTCTGCCACCGTTGTCAAGATAAAAATGAACTTAAAACATAAAAATAAAAAACTAACTAATATTTAAATAAGAAATGATTACAGTTTTTATCTGAGCTAAAGGCAGACCAATGTGTGTGTATGTAGTAATTATTAACTAAAATTGATGCTACACAATTATCTTTATTTAATAATATATACGCACTTTCTTTGATTTTGCGTTTTTTAGAACAAGTTTCCTATATACGCATACATTCAAATACTAGAAGCATCCCAGTTTATTCTGTGATTGTTATCAAATGCGTGTTGGCAGATTTTTGATTTATGAAATTCTGTGTTTTTAATGTATGATCTGTGTTCTTTATGCGTTTAGCTACATGGTCTACAAGTTTCACCTATATAAAACTTATTGCATTCGCAAGGTATTTTATAAATAACATTTTTTGTATTTTCATTTAAGTTGTATGGTTTTGTTTTTGTTAATTGAGATCTAATGGTGTTTTGTGTTTTAAAAATTGTGCAGAATATTAAATTTATTTCCTATTCGTTGAATTTTATTTGATAGTCCGGGAATGTATGGTAAAAATAAATTTATAACAGGTCTATTTTGATTTTGTCTTATATTTTAGCAAAGGAAACTTGTTCTAAAAAACGCAAAATCAAAGAAAGTGCGTATATATTATTAAATAAAGATAATTGTGTAGCATCAATTTCAGTTAATTTAAATAACACTTGGTTGCCTTTGCTCGATACTGAAGTATCTTCAGGAAAGCTAAAAATCAATTAACTCATTACCTTTTTGTCTTACAAATAATAAATACACCAGTTACTTATGTCACTCATGACACATATGTCAAACTATTTTCAGTTTGAGATTCCAAAAGCACAAAATTTAATCATTTCTTATTTAAATATTAGTTAGTTTTTATTTTTATTTTTAAGTTCATTTTAACTTGACAACGGTGGCAGACTTGCCACAAACGTCGTTTTTAATTCGAATTTTTTGGGTTTTTTGGGGGTTTTCTTTTATTTTGTTTCAGGCGACCGGCAAGTTCATAGGGGTCAATAGGGCTGAACAGGGTCAGCTCGTAAACCCCGGACCAGGACCGAAGCGGTCCCATTCTTTCCAGGCGTGTACCTAACAAAAAGACCATCCAATAAATGAATCCGCCTAACCAATATAGAGCATATCTTCAATTAGGCATGATGACAATATCCAAAAATAATTATTTTGTATTTATTATACGAAATCAGATTTGGTGAATTAAAAACCTGTTTATTTTAACAACGTAACGAAAGTTAATATTTAATTTTCATCAAAATAAATTCGAAAACACAAATGGGAGGAAATTGAAGTCACGAGTAGATAAAGTGTACCTTTAAATCATACACCTACTAGAGGTAGCGTTGCCGCTTTGCATTCCAACAGCTTTTGTGAAAGAGAATCGCACCCGTTTGTTGGTAACGTCACTTCTAGATATAAACAGCGAGTATTTAAAACTCTGAAATTAAAATCGTATTTTTCCTACCTAACCATTATTTTTTGCAAAGAAAAGTTTTTTTTCTAAAAATAGTACATACTTCTGAACATCATGCCTATTATTGTCAGTTTGTTGGGTTAAATCTTTTACTTCTTTTATTCTGTTATTAGATTTACAATATCACTTAAAATATAAAAGGTAAGAGAAAAACTATGATTTTTTTAATCAAACATCTTGAATATTTATCACCATAAAATAATCTTCTAAAGAACTTTATAAAAGTTCCTTTTTAACAGTTTCGAAAAATGGCCATCTAAATTCAAAGAATTTCCGAAACTTTTAAATTTTAAATGAGGTAGTTTTATAAAGCAGTTTAAATAATCTTTTTTAGGCTGTTTCTTTTAGGAAGATTCTACCTTGTGTATATCTAAAGATATATTAACAATCTTAGAACATAGTCCAAACTACGAAACGAATTAACTCAAAAACTGGGATTTTTATGTATTTTGCCCGATAAAAATATCTTCACGGGAGGGGGGAGGTTTCCGACTTGTCTCTGAAAATGAAAAACCCACCGATGAGGCCTAATAAAGTTTTTTTTTGTTTTTCGATTCTTTTCATAGGTTCAGGTGGATAGTATCTCGAAGAAAGTACCATTAGTCAAACTTTTCCACTTAAAATTAAAAATTAATGTTTTTATATGTACTTTCTTTTAAACAAAAAGCTAACTTTTCTACATATTATGTATCTTATATACACTAATAGATGGTACTGTAGGTATGCTGTTAAATTGTAGGTATCCAAACAGTTCATATTTTGCTCAGGAAGCTTTGTTACAGTGCTATTTAAGTAAATTAAAAAGAAGCGTATAAATATAGTCAATTAGAAAATACTTTTATTAGTTTAAAAGCATTTTATTTAAATAAATCTTAATAAATGTCTCTAATTGTCCAGACAAGCTTCGCAGTACACCTATTAGGCTAAGAGCTGGCAGCCATCTTGAGTAACTCTCGAGATACAAATCTATAATTTTATGTTTAGTTAATTTATCAATAGTTAAATCGAGAAAATCAATTTTACGTAGGGTTGATGCATGTTTTAAACTGTCTTATCATGCCTGAAATGTTAATTTAATTTTGTAAGTGATGTTTTTTGCGAATAAACTAATATTTATAAAACTTATCAGATAATGCTAATAATTCTAATACCAAGTTTTTGTATCATATCGTGGAAGGTAGTACTACCAGTGTAAGAATTCATGTTCAGAAAATTATAAAACCTAGCATACTGGTACTTTATAATAAGAATATCAACCAGTTTAATTTTCAAAGGTCTACAGAGAACTGTAAAAAGTTATAAATATTATAAAATAATTCCTTTTAACATTAATTCTTAATGGAAAATCGCAGATTTTATTTTACTTAACAAAAACTGTTGTTCAGATTTCAATGAAAGTTGTATCAACAGCTGGAAAAAACAATTCTGAACACTTTGGCTAATTAAAATACGGCCTTCAGAGCTTGTGATAATAGTAATTAATAAATAATTTAAAAAATATTCTATGTGACTGACATGTGGCAACGCCGACGAAAGGTTACGATGCTCCCAAAAATGAGACATAAAATTGATGCCAGTCAGAGACAAGAATGAGACGAGTAACTGGTCCTAACAATTTGTCCATTGTATTTATCTCTTTCTGGTTTAACGCAAGTTTCAATAAATATGTCTTTGTCTTTCATCATGGCAGGCTATCGTAGATGGAGCAATCATCGCTTTGCCCTGGTTGCCAAGTTGTTTACAATTTCTGCATATAAACTTTAATGTCCTTTTTGGCTCACATCTAATTAAGAGAAAGAAAATATACCATGAATCAAATATTTTTAACTTGACAACGTTGCCGCAGGCAGTCACGCCGAAATGTTAATCGATATTTGTGTTTGATACTTTTCAATGGCCGATTTGTTTGGACAGTTTGTTTACATTTTCTGTGATTTATTGTGTGTTTTGTGGTTTTTTACCTTCAATTGGACTTTGAATATTGACTTTTATTAGTGACCACAGTGTATATATTAAATTTGTGCTTTTCAACAGATAATTTAAGGTAATATTGACATGGTTATCTGTAAGAAAAAATCTTGATAAAAACCAAATAAATGACATTTTTAATAAGGTGTGCGTAATTATTGAACTAAACCCCAATATTTTATATTAATAGGAAACAAAAACAAGTACCTAACATTAAGGGCAAAAATAGCACAGCTATATAATTTGAATTTGGCGGGCAAACGATAAAGTCGACTCACGCGCCATCTGCGTTTGCCTTCCTTGAAGACAGACAAGGAAGGCCCAGCAGCTATCTCTCTCTCGGATAATTTATTTACATTTAGTTGCTCGTCTCATTGTTGTCTCTGATTTCTATTGTAAAAGGTTAAAAAAGTTATAGGGGGGAATCACCTGTGATAAAAACCTGGTATTTGTACCTCGTACGTTAATTAAGGTGACTGCTAGCTTTATATCAAAATTAAGAATCAACAACAAACACAATCACTGAAAATGATGATTTAACTTTTGACACTTATATTTTATTATAATACCTAGTACAGATATTGTTATTTCTTAGTTAAAATCTCAAGTAATTTACATGTTTGATCATACACCTAATATGGGATTTTATTTATACTCTAGTGTAGTTGGTATAGTAAGTATATATTTTCTATAAAACACTAATTTGACATGTGGTACACTGTTTCAAGGCAATAAGTATTAGCCAAGATAATCGGGTTTATCAATAACAATTACAATAAGACTTAAAAAAAGGACTAGTTATATTCGAAAACCAATTTAAAAAAATGGTTGGTCATTTTTGATTTTTCGAGTTTCTGTTTAAATAATTACAAAATTTTTGAAAAATATAAACGAGTGTTTTGAAAGTCGGAACAAGTTTTTATCAACATCAAAAATTATTCGAAATTGCATAAAAGTGATTAAGAACTAAAAGTCTTAAAAATATAAAGCTCCTTATAAATAATAATTATTAATTATTAGCTTTGTTCGCGGGTCTAGTAATGAACCGATTCTGAACCAGAACCGAACTGGTTTAGAATTGTTTTAAAGCGCATGTCTAGTTATTTATTAGTTCGGAATTTTTATTTACCGCGAACAATTTTCTATACAGCTGAGGATGTATTCAAACCTAGCCTTTTGGTTAAGATTTTTCAGGGTTAAATTGGATACTATACACAAAAAAAAAAATAAATTCAAACAAAAAGGTAACTTGTTATACTATCGAATGCCACTAGAGGTCTTTCGGCGGAGGACGAGGGATTCCCTGCCTCCTCTCGTTTTTAACATAAGTATGTGTATTTAACTAAAGATAAAATTCAAAAAACAAGAAATGGTAAAATCTTCTAATATTGTCTATATTTTTTAATTAAATCTTTATTTATTTTATTGCATACATACATTCATACGGAATACAATTAAAAATCCTTTGTTTATACAGTGTGTCCAAAATTGGTAGGGAATGTATTGGGATATTGGAAACTAGAAGAGATAGAAAGACGGTTAAATGGGGAAAGTTATAGACCATTTAACCTTTAATTTAATGCGGTTTTGATGACGGCCGTATCTCGTTTGGTTTTTGAGTTATTTTGAAAAAACTAAAAATGTGCATTTTAGAAAAAGTGCTGTAGTTTTTTATTTCAAATAATTTTTGGAATCCGTAAAAACATTGTTAGGGCAACTTTTTAAGAGGAATACATTCCTGTATTTAGATTTTAATTTTAACGTTTCGGTTTTAAGATATCATCATCAACTTTTGTTTTTCTTATGGCCGCCATTTTGTTTTTTTCTACATTTTCAAAGAGCGTTTTATTCCCTTTAAAATGATGTATAACACTTAATTAAAAATTTTTTGTTTTATGTCAAAAACATTAAAAACCATTTTTTGGTCGAGTTGGCCATGACTGCCTCTAGAAACAATTGCGAAAATGTCGTTGCTAAGACGAAGTTGTCAAATATTCTCATTTAGTTACATATTTTATTGTGTTATTGGAAAATTGTGTTAAACGTATCCACAAAAATGCCGGAAATTTTTCAAACGAAGAAACATTTGACATGTTAGTTATTTATATTAAAAATCACAGAAATGCGGAGAATGCAGCAAACAATTATTTGGAAAGTTTTCCCGAAAGACATCAACCTGGGATAAAAATGTTCTCCACACTTACTACCAACCTACTTGCATATGGAAGTTTTGAAAAACCTCGACCAAAGAGTATCAAAAAAATAATGAAGCTCGAAATAGAAATATTCAAGAATATTTTGCCGATAATCCTACATCTTCTACACGAGTTGCAAACGGCGAACTTAACATTCCGAAGTCAACCATACATCACGTTTTAAAATTATCCCATTATCGCCCATATAAACCCACCCTTGTACAAGGGCTTAATGAGGGTGATTTTCAAAGAAGACTTCAATTTTGCCATTGGTATCGTAATAAATGTGAAGAAAACCCAATTTTTTTAGAAAAGTTTTATGGACGGACGAAAGTCATTTTACAAATTGTGGCGTATTTAACAAACATAACCACCATTACTGGGCTGTAGAAAATCCCCAATTACGGGAACAACGTAGACTGCAAGTTCGATTTGGCTTTAACGTATGGTGCGGAATTTATGGTAATAAAAACATATTAGTTATTATTTTTATTTTTTTATAATATATTTTTTTAGCAAATCACTTAATTGGGCCTTTTATTTACGAGCAGACACTGAATGGCCAAAGATATCTTGAGATGCTGCAAAACGAAATAATTCCAGCAATTAGGGAAGTAGTTCCACCAAATGATTTTAACAATTTGTGGTTTCAATAAGATGGATGTCCCGCTCACTATTCTAGGGAGTTGCACACATTTTTATCGGAAACTTTTGGTGAGAGAATTATCTCAAACAATGGGCCTGTTCGGTGGCCTGCCAGGTCTCCAGACATCACTCCTTTAGACTTTTATTTATGGGGTTATTTAAAAAATGAAATATATGAATTTGATCCTCCTGAAAATGTACAAGTTCTTGAAGACCGTTTGCGGGATGTCCTATTAAGTATAAACAGAAACACTCTTAACCGCGTTACCAGAACTGTTTTAAAGAAGTGTCAAAAGTGCATTGAAAAAAACGGTGGACATTTTGAACTGTAGCGGTATTTTTTGGCAAAATTATTATTTTTTTATTATTTTATTAATATTCATTAGTTCCCTGGTTGCAACTCATGTAGAAGATATAGGATTATCGGCAAAATATTTTTGAATAATTCTATTTCGATTTTCGGTATTTTCTGGATACTATTTTGGTCGAGGTTTTTCAAAACTTCCATATGCAAGTAAGTTGGTAATGAATGTAAAGAGCATAGTTTTTCTTTGGATTTATATTTTTTTCCAATTGTTAGTGCAAATTAAAAGAAGATAAGTTTGATTTTTGTATTGTTATAGGTTGAGTTAAACACAATAATATAAAAAAAGTAAATATACTAATTTTTGGTAGAAAGTACAGCTTTAAATTATTATTATTAAATATTTTAATCTGTCATTACAAACAAAGTAAATCTCCGTCTTTGTTTGAGTATATAGGCTTTTAAAAATCAAAAATAGTTTTTAACATAGTTTATTTTTAGGAATCAAATGGCAATTGTTTATAAAGCTATTTTCCTATGCAGTCATGGCCAACTTAGCAAAAATATTTTTTTCCTTTTTTGACATTAAACAAAAACATTTTAATAAAGTGTTGCACATCATTTTAAAGGGAAAGAAACGCTCTTTAAAAATGTGCAAAAACAAAATGGCGGCCATAAGAAAAACAAAAGTTGATGATGATATCTTAAAACCGAAACGTTGAAATTAAAATCAAAATGCATGAATGTATTCGTCTTAAAAAGTTGCCCTAACAATGTTTTTACAGATTCCAAAAATTATTTTAAATAAAAAAACTACAGCACTTTTTCAAAAACGCACATTTTTAGTTTTTTCAAAATAACTCAAAAACCAAACGAGATACATCCGTCATTAAAACGGCATTAGATTAAGCTTTAAATGGTCTATAACTTTCCCCATTTAACCATCTTTCTATCTCTTATGGTTTCCAATATCCCAATACATTCCCTACCAATTTTGGACACACTGTATACGCTCAGAATCACAAAAATATAAAAAAATATTCAACATGTATATTAACCCGCATAAAAAGTGGCAGAAACAAACTGTAATACAACGGTTTATTTCTGTACCACAAAAAAGAGAAAACAGCTGACCATGTCGACAATGCGCATGAAATTCCGAACTGAACTTTTAGTTCCAACAAAAATCCCAGGACCGCTAATCAGGATACGAACCGGTAACGAACTGATTCCATTATAACCCGCGAACACAGAACTGTTACTAAAAATTCGGGATTTTACTAACCGCGAACGCTGCTTTTTTCACTGAGCATGCGAACAGTCCCAGAACCGGTTCGGATCAAACCCGCGAACAAAGCTATTAAGTCATCAATTCAACACTCGAACACCATTTTAGAGGTGTTTCTTTTGGCAAATCTAAGCCAGTTAATGTCAAATGTGGCTGGGCGATGGCGTAACTTTTTTGTCGGACATTTTTACCACAGTGTTTTACATACAATGTATAAACATTGTGCCAAAACTCGTAACCCGAAACATGTTTTTGAGCCATATGGTTTCAGACTGTAACCCGTACCACATTTCGCCCAATGTTTACAAGTTGCATATAAAACACTGTGGTAAACTTGTTCGACAAAACAAGTGACGCGTTCGCCCAGTCCGACACCCGAAACATTTGACATTAACAGGCTGGGTTAAAGCGCCACTTTCATATACGGCGGTATGAATATTCGTGGTATACTCCTCAAAATGAACCCCTAAAAGATGGTGTTCTTATGACTATAAACTATAATCATAGTTACAAACGAAAATATCCATTGAGGAGAACTTTTTTATTATTTGCTACGAAATAACTAGTTAAGAGTGATATTTTTTCGTAATTTTGACATTAACAGGCTGGGTTAAAGCGCCACTTTCATATATGGCGGTATGAATATTCGTGGTAGACTCTCAAAATGAACCCCCTAAAAGGTGGTGTTCTTATGACTATAAACTATAATCATAGTTACAAACAAAAATATCCATTGAGGAGAACTTTTTTCATTTGCTACGAAATAACTAGTTAAGAGTGATATTTTTTTCGTAATGTGGATCCACTTTTTTTACAGCAAGACAACACAATATTTTGTAAATTTGCTTTTAAGTTACATACTTTACAATTCCTTTTTTTTCTATTCCAAAACACTGGTTTACGATTTTCCAAAAAAATATTTTTCTTTTACGATTTAAGTCTATGTTACGATCGATAAAGCATTTTGAATTAAAAATTAATATTAAAAAACAAAAATATTTATAAAGGATTTTTTACACACTTCCTCTTATTTTATTATTTGTTTCTTCATAAAAATAAATAAATATCTACAACGATAATTTTAAGTTTTTTTTCATAAGATATTTTTATTTCTGTATACAAAATGTGGCATTTATAGCTTTCAGCGACGAAAATTATAAATACACCATACGGTATTTATTATACAACCATTGAGACCAACTGTAATATTTTAGTCAAATATACAGGGTGTTTCCTAAGTAACGTACGAAACTTAAGGGGTATTTATTATGTATTTTTATAAAAAAGATCCTATAAACATATATCCGGACTTGCTTCAATTCTGAGATACAGTGCGTTAAAGTTTTTAAAAAAGTCAATATTTTTAAATATCTTAAAAACCTTTTAACCGATTAAGATGAAATTAGGTACAATACTAACTTATTTAATGTAACAAGCAGGCGCTACCTAGATTAAGATTATTGGGTCCAGTGGCGTCTCAGTGGGCACCACAGCCAATATTATTCAGAAACAAAGTACGCCACTGACTTTTACAAAGCTTTGACATATATTTTTTTTCGATTGAGCAATTAAAAATGCTATTTCTTTTTCGAAAACAAAGCAAGATACGAAAGAATTACAAGAGACTGAAAAGTTGCTCAATCGGAAAAATATAAAAACTCTATAAAAAGTCAGTTTTCTTAATAATATTGGCCGTGGTGCCCACTGAGACGCCACTGGACACAATAATCCTAATAATATTGGAGATTCTAAGTTAGGCAGAATTTCTCTGATTCGTGATTTGGGTGATTTGTTTGATAGCGAACTGCGATTTACTCTACATATAGATTACATCATCGAGAAAGCATTTAGAATGGCAGGGTTTGTTATGCGACAGTGCTGGGACTTTAAGAACGTCGAGACACTTAAAACAATATATTATGCCCTTGTGAGGAGCCACTTAGAGTACTGTTGTGTTGTCTGGTCCCCTATGTATAATGTGCATATCAAAAGAATTGAGCGAGTGCAATCGAAGTTTACGAAATTTTTATTGTATAGGACAGAGGTTACCAATATTTCTGATATTGCATATCCGGAACGACTAAGGTTAATCGGCCTACAGAGCCTGCAGGATCGACGTATGCAGCAGGATTTAACATTTGGGCATAAAGTTATTAATAACTTCGTCAACTGTTCCGAACTCCTGAGTTTGTTTACTTTTAGGGTCCCCCTTCGCTCTACAAGGCAGACAAATTTGTTCTTCTTGAACCCTATCAGAACAGACATAGGTAGTAACGACCTAATTAGGCGGATTATGAGATCGTTAAATGGATTACCAATGGAGTTAAACTTTAACTGCCCTCCGGATAAGTTTATGAAGGACATTAGGGCCGTCGTTACAAACGTTCGTTGGGCAGTATTTGTCGATAACTTTTGTGTTTTTTTATATTTATTTTATTGTGTTTTTAACTATGTAGGTATACCTTTTTAATAATGTTTTTTCTTTTAATTATTTGATTTTCACGTTAGTTTTTAAAGTCTTTGTTTCTTTTTTACGTTTGTGTTTTTGTGAGGTTTTTCGCTTTTTCCGTCTGGAGTAATTTTTATATTTATCGTCGTTTTTAACAATTGTTTGTTTTATTTTTTTGTTTGTTATTGTATTTTAAAGTATATAAGTATATGTTTTTAATTGTGTTTTATTTAAACGACTTTTATATTAGTTTTTAAGGTTTTTTTTTGTACTATTTGGGCACTGTCTGTAATGTAGGTTTAAATAAATAAATAAATAAATAATCTAGGTAGAACTTTACAGGCACGTCATTATATTAAATAAGAATACCAAATTTCATTTAAATCGGTTGTAGCGTTTTTAGGATATTTAAAAAAAATACAGACTCTTTTTTACTCCAACGCCTATTATCTTTTTTTTCTATCTTTGGACAATCCACGAAGGCTGAAAGCCTAAATACTAACGTACCGTAGGTGTCTTAAGCAGGGTAAGAGGAAGTTTGTTAACACGGGACTTAAAAACTTGAAGATTTGGGGGAAGGAAAGACCTCCGCTGGCAGTAGGTTCCACAGTCTAGAAACTCTAGGGATAAAAGAACGAACGAAATGCGAAGTTCGGGGCCTGTCCAATTGGACCGTATAGGGATGCATACGTGCGGCATAGTGACTTTTGTTAGGGTTGTAATTTGGAATGTATTTTTGTATTATATTAGCATTATTTATGTACTAAATTTAGTTTAGGTATTAAGAAATTTTTGTAAATTTCTGTATTTATAAATGGAGCTATTCCGTAAATAAATAAATAAATAAATAAATAAATATACTGGATAATTCGTCGGAGCAGAAGCCGTAAAAGTATCTATAGAAGAGCGATAGATCTCCCACAGCTCGACGATGGGCAAGAGAAGGAAGTCTTTGAGTAAGTAAAGGATCTTTAATAAGACGAATAGCCCTTTTTTGAATGGCATCAAGAATGTTGAGGGTTGTAGGGGATGCCATTCCTCAGACATGAGAACAATATTCCAGAGAGGGTCGAATTTGGGACACATACAAAGTGTATAAATTGGAAGGGGAAAAATACTTTTGGCTCGTCAAAGAAATCCAAGCTTTTTGACGCCGCGGTGGCTATAAATACACATATCTTAGAATTAAGCAAGTCCGGACATATGTTTATAGAAACTTTTTTCATAAAAAGACATAGGAGATTAACCTCTTCATTCGTACCATTACTATAGTTAGGAAACACCCTGTATATATTTTATTAATTTGTCACCATTTTAGAAAGAAAAAAATGGCCAATATAAATGTTACAATCATAAAAAAAGTTTACCTTTTAAAAATCGGATATCACAAACTTCTTTTTATTAAAACATTTTAATTTTTTTTTTTTAAATTACAGACTTTAAAATGATTCCTAAATGAATTTATTTTGTTAGATTGGGTGAAACATAGGCGTTTGTCAATATTTTAAAAAGTAGTATTCCAGCCTACTATAGTAAAAATTTATTTATTTATTTCTAAATCTAAAGCTGACAGGACACTTAAAGTCTAAGATCCGAATAGCAAGCAAGCTACACCCATCTATTTACCGGATACAAACTATTTTGTATTAAATAAAGCATTTAAACAAAGGATTGCCTAAAAAAATATGGTCAAGGCTATATTTAAATTTAAAAAGTAACCTCAACATTTTGGACACACTCTGTATAATGGCAACTTTTATATTTTTTACTTTACCATATCAGAACCAATATATGTCACTAAATGTTTTTCTCTCTAATTTTGTAAAGAAAGTCATGAAAAAATTCGAGGGACAAAGGAACGAACAAAGTGGGAAGTTCGGGGCCTACCCAGGTGGGCCTTCTAAGGATGCACGAGTTTTCCTGTTAGGAGTTGCAGATGAAGGGACTATACTGGATAATTCGTCAGAGCAGAAGCTGTATTTATAAAAGAGCGATAGATCTTCCACAGCTCGACGATGGGCTAGTGAAGGAAGTCTTTTAGTAAGTAACGCTCTTCTTTGAATGGCATCAAGAATGCTAAGGGTTGTGGGGGACGCCATTTCCCAGACATAAGAACAATATTCCATAGAGGGTCGAATTTGAGACACATACAAAGTGTTTAGATTGGAAGGGGAAAAATACCTTTTGACTTGGAAAAGAAATTCAAGCTTTTTAAAGTCGCCGTGGCTATAGATACAATGTGTTTATGCCAGTTAAGGTTATTCTCAAATGTCAAGGTTAAATGTGTCCTTGCTCTGCAAAACTTGGCCACTTATAAGCAAAGGGTGAGTGTTTGATGATTTTTTCCGCGACAAGGAACATTATTGTGTTTTGGATGCATTAAATTAAACGAGATTCTTGACGCCCCAACAAATCAAATTAAGGTCTTGTGAAAGAGATATCTGCATCGCCCTGCGTTTGCTTTTCAAGTCGGGTTGAGAGATTGGTTTGAGAAACTGAAAACTGGAGTAGAGGGTACTATCGTCAGCAAAACTATGAATGGGATTGGTTGTGGAAGAAAGAAGGTCGTTGATGTGGAGAAGAAACAAAGTTGGTGCCAGTACTGAGCCCTGAGGCACTCCAGCATTAATTTCGTGAATGCTTGATAAGTGGCAATCAACAATGACTGATATACGTCGATTAGAGAAATAGATGGAGAGCCAAAGAGCAAAGTTTAGTTGGAAGACCGTAGGAGGAAGGTTTATTGAGAAGCGCGTCATGCCAGACCTGGTTGCAAAATTATTACAATTTTTGGTCATTCTGTATCATTTTGTATTTAAAAAATGAGAATTGCCATTAAGCAGGGTGTTTCAAAAATATTGAGGTTATTTTGTTAATTTAAATATGTACTTAACGATATTTTTAGGCAAACTTGTAGCAAACAGCTTGTTTAAAATATATTTAATATAAAATGGTTTTTATCCGTTTAACAAATCAATGCAAGTCGCTCCCTATTCGAATCTTAGACTCAGATCAGATAAAAGATGTATGTTATAGAGCAAGACAGTTGTAGTAGGTTTGGTGTAGAGTGGGTGCAAGAGTGAAACAGTGCTAGAGTTGGTGGTTCCTCTTTTACACAGGGCAAAATTATGTTGTTTTCAAAGTCAGTAATAATGTGCATGGGATACGTTGGACACTGGGTGCGTTTCTGGGACATCTGAAAAATGAAGATGATGTGTGTTTTCAGATGATATTAACTCAAGTTAGCGATAATTTAAAGAATGGGCAACGTATCAACATGAATAACAAAATGTCAACACCAGAGCAGCTTTCCAGTGACGAACATTTTTGTGCTTCACGCTCCAGGGCTTGAAGCTCTTGATCTGCTATAAAAAGTTAGTCACTGGAACGCATCCCTAGACAAGGAAAGAGAGGTCCCTTAAATAAATTTAAAAATTTAGTTTCCTTTTTCCTTTCTCGGCTTTATAATAATAATTTCTTTTTAATATCTAATTCCATTTTAAACAAATAATTTTAAAAAATCCATCCTTAACCAAAAAAAACACGTTTGAAGCACAAAAACCAAAAGAGTGGTTGCATAACACTTTCCGTCAGTGGGACACCTTAAAGTAGAACGAAATGCTCTTGAGCTACTCGGGAGCGTTCTATATGCGTCACTGGAAAGTTACTTAGAAACAACTTAGAAAAAAATCCAGTGGCGTTCAAACAAGCATTTTCGTACATAATTTTATTTGAAAAATATTCTTATTTTCTTGCATTCTATACTGTTTTAAGAGGAATAAATCAACTTAAAAATAAACCTATATTTATTAAGAAACGCATTCCACAATAATAGGGTGATGAC
The DNA here is from genome assembly GCA_014170235.1 of Listronotus bonariensis. NCBI lineage: Eukaryota > Metazoa > Arthropoda > Insecta > Coleoptera > Curculionidae > Listronotus > Listronotus bonariensis. The sequence goes on along the minus strand of JACEGR010001790.1, from coordinate 9,952 downwards.
TAAACTTTTACAAACTCTACATTGAGCATCACGATGTAGTACCTAAGCAATCTAAAAGAGCTTGCTGCCAATAAAAACAGGATGGACACTTAAGAATCTAGAAGGTTTAACGCTCCAGAGTCAGTCCTCGCACTATATAAACAAGTAATCAAAACAAGTAGAAGTGGATGGTACCATCAACATCTAGCTCGTTGGCACACAACACCTGGTTAAAAACATGAAGGAAACGCTAGGCGACCCTCCAAGAAACGAATAGCTAAGTTCGTTCGGTGTCTCCACTATTTCCAGCGTGGACGAGATGCAAGGCACATCCGTTGTCAGATAGCGGAGAGCTTTAGTTATTTGTACGATAGTGGGCATTACTGCCACTACAAGCCACTGTTATCTAAGAAAAAACTTGCAGAAAATGGGCATATACAATGGTCCCACAACATGCAGGCATTGCGAAAAGAGGAGGAAACAACCTCCCAGATAACTGAAATGTGTTGACATGCAAAAGACATACTGTTTAAAAATATACATAGCCGAAATCATCTTCGACATGAACATCTTGGCAGAAATCTTAAGGCTGTAGTCTTCCCATACAACGCTGTAGTGCAAACATTGTCGCGTGATCAACCGTGTCTAAAATAACTAAACTGAAACCAACCATCAAACCAGCCAAAGTTGAACAAATTTGTACCATTTTTAAAAAGGTAATGTCAATTCACATCATGTCAGAAAACAGGTGTAATTATAGTAAGTAAGTCTGCACGTAATTTTTATCGAATTTAAAAAAAAACTCAGTTTCTTTAGGACAAGGGGTTTAGACATAAGCAAGACCGGTGATAGCTTTTGTCAGGGACGTGAGGGTGTGAGAATTACGATTTCGGTTGGCAGTTCTGTTCAAAGTTGGTAGCATTATCAGCTGATGACAGAGTCGTGCCTTGTCGAAGCTTTGTTTGGTAAAAAACGTGAAAATTTGCCATTTTCATTTTGGTTGTATATTTTCCAAGGATTTCCAGTTGTTAATGTTTTTGGTTAGTTTAAAGACTTCACATATTATTGGTTTGGACTCGTTTTATTTTAGAGATTTTGATAGTGTTTAGTCGAATAGTTCTCAGTCATTCGTGTTTTTATATACATATGATACAGATGAGTGTCCGCTAATTAATGGTACACAGAAAAACCACAGATTTCTATATCCAAAAGTTAATGATAAGGAAGAAACGGGGTATTAAAGAGATATAAATATTTTTATTCATGCATTTCGATAATTTCTGATATGTTTTAAACATTTTAATAAAACTCGGTATCCAGGAGTTTTAAGATATCAGCGCAGTTGAAATTATAGCTAATACGATGTTATTGAAGGTACATACTTTCGGGTGCACTGAACAACTAAACGTGAATACCCTTAAAATGGTTGTCAAGACCGATTCTTACTAAGTATACCTTTTTTGTGCAGAAAGCATAGAGAAGCTTACTAGTTTACATACATACAGAGTAGTAACAAAAATTTGGGTAGTTTTAGAGAATTTTAAATAGTGTACCATCGCCCTCTAGTCTACACACAAAAATTAATATTTGATCTGAAAAGCTAATGTTTAAAAACCCTAGATACCGTTTTATTAAGATATTTAAAAAGGGGGAACAATTATCAGAAATAAATCTACTTTTTCTTTTTACTATGACACTGAATCTTCCTTAATATAAACTTTTGGATATTAGGTATGTTTGGTTTAATCTTAATATTTTGGCATAAGGAATCTGTGGTTTTTCTGTGTACCATTCATTAGCGGACACCCTGTATACAAAGTTTTTAAAATGGTTGTTGACTTACGGAACCATGGAAAATGTTTTGCTCTGCCAGGTACCTCATCGTCCTGTCGTCGCTTTGATAATTTTTAATTTTCAATATTTAAACCACATTTATGTTTTAAGTTATGCCTATTAAAATAATCCAATAAATTTTGTTTACAACACACAGTTCTTTTTTGTTTTCTCCTTAATGCTACGCCACTGATCTGCCTAAAATCAAACATGGCCGAAAATGGCCCGACTTGACGTCACAGCCGCGCTAGCCAATATGGCGAATGTCGTGACCTTATCTCATCAATCGACTTTGCAAAAACTACTAAAAACTCAAATTTTATTTAAAAGTGATAAAAAGTCTGCCATATGCTTTTGGTAATCGCTATAATTATTAAACAAAAATTGGTTTTATTAAAACATTCGCATATTAAGTTTAAAGTACGTGTATATTTTAAAGTATGTTGATCGCGAATGACTTTAGAAAAAATAAAGCTATCAAGATGCTGTTTTCGTAGATAACCTCAAATTTTTTAAAATTTTGTTATCATAACCTCGCAATTTGGATAGTTCCATTAGCGCAAAAACAAAATAGTCAATTTTCTATATACTACAACTTTGTTATTTTAAATTTAACACCATGTATACTTTCCTATATTCTTTTAATTCAATATTTTTCCTTTAAAAAATGTTACATCAGCTATAAACATTTCAAGAAATAATGGATTTATTGATCCCTAAAAAATTGACTGCATATGACAAATAAGAGTATTATTTGACATTTAAAATTTGCCTAAAACAAAGTTACAAAAAAAAAATATGGCAATAAAGCTATAATTTATTGAAAAAATAATAGTTATACTAAGGCTAGATTACTTTTTGCTAATACTGTGAATAACCTTATTGCCGTATTTTTTTCTGTAATCTTATATGAATCCAATTTTTCAAAGATAAATTAATCTAATATTTTTAAAAATAACCAGAGCTTATGTTAATTTTTTGGTAATTTTCTAGAAACCTGCGGCAACTCCGATTTTAACGAAATTTGGTATACGGGGTTTTTTGGGGCGCTGATCACGAATCTGAAAGATTTTTTGGCGGAAACGTTTCGTTCTCGAGATATTCATCATCAAAGTTCAAATTTGAACTAAGCTTATTTTCACTATATTCCCCCTTCTTTTTGCACACAATTCTTGATTTAAAGCTAAAGTGTCACAAAATAATTGATTTTCACCTTTTAAAACCCCGTTTTCCTACGTTTTTACATTATTTTTGCATTAAATTGCGTGGCTTTTCTTTGATAATGCGGCAACCATACATACACATAGGGCTTCATGGCACACTGGGATTGAAATTATTCAAAGTATAGCTTTGCAATTTAATGTAAAATACGTAAAAACGGGGTTTTAAAAGCTGAAACTCAAATATTGTGTGCCACTTTAGCTTTAAATCAAGAATTGTGTGCAAAAAGAAGGAGAGTATTGTAAAAATAGGATTAGTTTAAATTTCAAGTCTGATGATGAATATCTCAAGAACAGAAACATTTCCGCCAAAAATGCTTTCAGATTCGTGATCAGCACTTCAAACCCCGTATACCCAATTTCGTCAAAATCGGAGTTGCCGCAGGTTTCTAGAAAATAACCATTTCTTTTTTAAGGAAAAAGATTAAATTTTAAGAATATAAAAAAATATACATGGTGTTCCAGGATATAATCAAAAACTTTGAAAAAAGGCTTTCTGCAAAAACTGCATCTTAATAACTTGATTTGTTCTATTAGCAATCAAAATGGATCAAAATATCGTCGGTCACTCTGTATTTCTAATAAACTTCAGGATCAAACCATGATGGGATGATATTTAACTATCACGTTAAAAATATTACAGCTAGCCTCTGGTCTATAATCTTGTAGGTAATAATTGTTCACAGCCCCTAAAACTACGTGAGAACCTTCCTGACATGTCCCCACCTTTTTCCCCAAAGTACCTACTACTTGCGCTAATAATATTTAAAAATTGGGTTATCTAAACTAAAATCTAAACGCTAATATTTACAAAACAACTTTGAAAAAAATTATAAATGCATTTAAAATACTAAATTGTTTAACTATTGTCAAGTTTAGTTTATAGAAAGTTAAAACTTTATTACCAAAGCATAAAAATTAAGAGTTTACTAAAAGTTTCGTTTTTTATGGAATATTAATTATTTTGATACCTACAAAAATTTTAGTAATAATAACAGAAGGTATAGAAGGAACAGTTTAAAAATGTAAATTCGGTGCTCTTTGATAAGAAAAAAAATCACAAAAAAGTTTAAAGCAAATAAATCGGCATGCTTGTCTTCGCGGCCGCCTTTGCTATATTTCTTTTATCATATGCCGGTTGATGCAGCTGGTCATCGCACTATGGGATAGAAATTATTTTTTTGGTCAAAATTCTGAAACTTACCAATCTAACTTAAAATAAGGTGCTTTTTACTGGAAAAATATTATAAATTATTATAAATGCTTTTTGGAAACCTAAAACTTATTATATGTTATTATGTGTAGGACAAAAACATATTAAATTTTAAAATGGAAAACCTTGTAAATTATAAAAAAATCTTGTTTTTGTCCTTACACTCAGAAGTAGGAAAAAGTAGAAAGACAATTGTAAGTACAAAAACTGATAAAGAAAAAGGTAAAAAAATCTTTGACAAAAATAGCGAGACTTCGCGAGGACTGCAGCGGAAACACAACAATAGCTCTTATTATTTAAACTCTTTTACTTTTTTAGTAATCAAGGCTAATAATAAACTAAGTAGATTAAATGTTGTATATTTATGTTTACTCAAAATACATTTTCAAGTTTCTTATTACCCCAATAGAAGTCGTCATATCCTTTTATAATTTTGCATACATGTAGTTTGTAGTATCTACTTTGAAATACACAGCATGAGCCATTAAAACTTCAAAGTTGCTTTTTGGCCAAATCGGCGCGTCGCTGTATGGATAGCGGCGCTTTGTATAAAATAGTCCGATTGCAGGCGGCCTTTTTGTATTATTTTCAAAGGGTACCGAATTTGCGCTTTTAAAATGTTCTTACTATACATGTTACTAAGCCTATTTATTTACGTTATTCATGTAATTAGTGAGGTCTGACAGATACCGGATATACTGATCTCCAAGGGTGTTAATTAGGTGATTTTAAGAAAAAAGTTTAAACAAATTTATGTCCTAAATCCCGTAACCTTTGAGCTACAGTGTGTTAAAATCTTAAGAAAAAAAAACATTTCTTTATCATAACTTAAATCATTTTTATAAAAGTTTATAAAATTTAGCACATACACTCTGATTATCAACAGCCAATTTTTAATAAATTATATATTTTTTTAAGTTTAATTCGTGGTGTCCAAACAAGAACGTAGAGAAAAATTTTTGTAAAATATTATGTACGCCACTGCTTTTCCCTAAAATAAAAACTATTTTTAATATCCCCGTGTATTTAAGGGCAAAGTTCTTTTCTTGGCTTTTTTTGTCCGACATGCGATTTTCGCGAAAAAAAACATTTTTATGAATGGATAGTAAAAGAAATTAAAATTTCATAAACATACTTATGTATATTATGTTACCATTACATTATAGATAGATAGATAGATAGATAGATATTCTTTATTTGCTCAATAACTTATAGTACATAGATATATACATATGGTGACATATACATACACTTGCACTGACGTTTTAGCATCGTCAACAAATTACAATAAAATTTAAATATTTAAAATAGTTACAAAAATATTAAAATATAATATAAAACAATTAAAATGTGACATAAGGTAAATTGTAACACAGAATAAAATTCCATGAAGCAACTACAATCCATTATTAAAATTTAACTCTTAGTATTCTGCCAAATTGTAAGGACATATCTCTATCAATAACTTTTTGTTGAAGTTCTAAATTTATTTAGACCAAAATTCTTAATTTTTTGTGGATGCTGATTAAATAACTTTATTGAAGTTATGGAGAAATTTTTTGTGTTAATGTCAATCGGTGAGTGGGTATTATCACTTTACTTTTATGTCTTGTGTCATAATCATGAACAGAACTATGAGTACTAAATGTGTTTGGATTGGTTTTGACATACAAAAGGCATTGGTGTATGTATAGTCCTGGCAGAGTCAGTATGTTAAATTTCCTAAAATATTCTCTACAAGAAGTCTTGCTTGTTACACCCGCAATAGTCCGCAAAGCCATTTTTTGTAGTTTAAAGACCGATGTCCAATTAGTTGAGTTACCCCAAAAACGATTCCATACATAATGTGGCTCTGGAATAGAGCCATATAGGCTTGTCTTACTACCATCTGTGAGGTGTATTCAGATATTTTTCTAAGCAAGAATATAACGCTCGAGAGTTTTGAATTAAGGTTTAGGATATGATTTTTAAAATTGAGCTCCTTGTCCAAATACATACCCAAGAATCTAACCTCATTGTTTTCTTTGATTATCTGGTTTTAGGGAGAATTTAATGTTTGCGGTTTTGTCCAAATTTAAAGAGAGAGTTTGCTGCGAACCGGATTTTTTTCATAAAAATAAAATGTAGTATCATCAGCATATTGCAATGTTTTAATATTGCCTATATAGTGTGAAAGATCGTTGGTGTAATAACAACTCTAGTTCTAGTACTATAATATTAAACAGTTTTTAAAAATTTCATACAGGGTCTACCAATTTTTTCCTTAAGACTTTGACAGTTTGTAGCTCAAAAGTTAAGGGGTTTAGGACAGCTTTATTTGAACTTTTGTACTAAAAATTACCCAAGGATTAACACCTTTAAGAATCAGCATCTTATTCTGTAACACACTGCAGAATAGAATAGACCCTTAGCCATGTACACCTAAGATTTTTTGTAAATATGCCAAATTTTCCATTTTTGTGGAAATGCCCGCGACATTATTTAAAACGACGCATAGTCCGATGACTTAGTTGAAGTGTGCCTACGTCACAAAAGTTACAAGTTACGACATCCCTTTTCTATTGCTTGTTCCTTTGTTGGCATATTTATTTAACGTGACGCTTTTCACATAAGCACTGGCAACATTGAACTCGCAAATTGTGAAATGAATTTTAATCAACTTTAAAAATGATTTACAAAAAAACTATAGATAATTTTGGTAAAATTTTAATTTTTCCGGGTTGGTGACGTATTTAACTATTGATTAAAACAGTTTTTACCCTTGTAAAATTTTGGCCTATTGAATAAAATATCACAAAACAGGGTGCGTTAGAAGGGAAGAAAATTATAATAAAAAAAAACTTTTGATCGGAACTCTACACATGCATAGGTGCCTTTTTTCCCAGTGCTTAAAGTTTTGAAATTTTCACCATAGAATTAGTAACATAGATTTGATGCATATATTTATGTTTATAATTTTTTTTTTTTAATATCAAAATCAAATATTCCATATGGTAAAACTTTTAGGAAACTTTATTATAACCAAGAAAGCTTCTGTTTTACTATACAGTGCCTTATCGCAAATGCCTTTTAAAAGAGTTTTATAAGAGTTACCACCAACGTAATATAACAATAAATAATAATAAATTTAATAGAGACATTTTGCACGTCTTAAAATAACAGACGTTTTTTGGCCTCCTTATGGTTATCGTTATTAAACATAACGATTACGGCAGCAGTTTTAGACAGAGATTTTGCAGCCTCTTTTAAGAAATATATCTTGCGTCTGCGCTTTCGACACATAACCTTATTTTTGCCTGTGGTTCACCCATTTTAAAGTTAACGAAAAATCAGTATTTACTTTTATTCTTTATAAGATATAAATTCATATTTAAATATATGCAAACACTTCTGTTGATTTCGTTTTTTAAAGTAGATGCAAACAATACAGTATAAGCAAAACACAAAAAGTAAGGTCAGGTTGGGTACTAGAATAAAAGCAAGTGTGCCAGATTGTAACATCTAAATTAATTACTGATTTAGAATATCCGTAAAAGTGCAAGTCCGTTTTAATTTCCTAACACTATTTGATTTTTATTACTGCTATAGATTTTTCGCTAATTAGAGCCTAGGTATAAATGGTATTTTAATTAATACGACATTAAAATTTTAACCTTTTAAATAATTGATATTAAAATTTCTACAATCCGGCAACCACGCAGTTTAACAATAACGATAACGATAAGCTCTTCGGTATTCATCCGTAATTAAAGGAGTCCGGTATGGTTAATAACGATAACCGATCATGTTTGCGTTACTGCGCAATCTCAGAATAACGATAACCACAACGGAATTGCAAAATAAGGGGTGGAAAATGTCTCTAATATTAATATAAAAAACACAAATAATTTCTAAAATGTTCGTAATATAATTAAAAAACGGAAGTGTTATAAAAGTGTTGATAATTTGAGAAAAATTGAACATCTGCCATAAAGCACTTCTGTAAAAATCACAGCAATATGTATTTTCTTGCATAAACAAATCCTAAAATATTCATTAAAAAAAAGAATAGTAAAATCACAAAATTAAAATTTTGACATATTATCTTTTGTTTTTAAAGGCGTTACTTTTGTTTTAATAACTAACAACGGGGGTTACATACTAGACAGTAGACTGATTTAAAAGAAAATCGACCATTTTTTTCTTAATTATATCGAAAATATTGTTGAAAATGATGAAAAAAAATCTGTGAAAGCCACAGCTCTTAATATTAATGTTAAGAGTTGCCGCATGTAAATTAAACATACATTTCAATTTTCCATGTGATTAACATGGGAAAGCTTGTTTTTTTTTTGAGTTTAGAATTTTATAACTTTGTAATGGTTCATCAAAAAGGATAGACCAAACCATTATCTTGTATAAAATTGAAACTTCTACAAAAAAGCTTTCTTATCATTTTTTGATAAACCGACGCGTTTCGAAAGGCTGAGGCTTTCACAGGATTGTTTTTCATCATTTCCAACAATATTTTCGATATAATAAAGAAAAAAATAGTCGATTTTTTTTAAAATCAGTCTAATATACAGTGTGTTTCTTCTAAATTAAACCTCGGTTTTTAACAAAAAAATCTCATTTAAAAACAAATTAGACAGTACGCAAATAAATAATATTTACCCTTTTTCATTTAAATAATTACCATAAATATTTATTAAATAAAAGAGAAAAACACGCATAGTAACAATGGTAGCGACCCTAAATAAAAATATTTGTTTAATGATACCCTGCCTCTTTCTTCTTTTTAACATAAATATAAAATAAATTACTGGAAAAAGATAAAGAAAATAATACATATCCACTTGAGCGGGTATAAAAAATTATACAGGGTGTGTTAAAAGTAAACGTAAACCTGTCTACATCGTCATTACTCATTTTATTACCATAATAATACATAAATGTACAGGGTGTCAAGGTATAAATTTACATCGCCCTTAACTTTTATTTTTTATCGTACAAAGAAAACAAAAATATAAGTTTATTTGGTTAATTCCTGTAGTTTTCGAATCAGTAATCGGATTTTTATTACCTCACATGATATACAGGGTATGACAAAAGTATGTTTTTTTTTAATGGAACACCCTATATATGATTTTACGATTAAAAATATTTTTAAAAACTTTAAAAAATACCACATTCATAATATCATTTTTAATTAGTTTTGAAAATATGAATCGAAAAAATTTAATTGAAAATTTCACATCACTGTTTTTTGACCAATCAAATGTGTAGTTTTGGTTGCATTACCATGACAACCACAAGTATTTATCGGATTTTTTTTTCTCCTGCCTGGGGTGCCCTGCAGCGAATTATAGTGGAATTTTTTTATCATAATCATTGAATTTGGTTTAACGTCATGTCTGTCATTCACATACATAATTAAAGAAAATGTTATTTTGTACCAGTCGTAGTATTTCAGACATAACATAATATAAAATAATGTAAGGTTTTAAGACCCTAAATGACAATTTTATACAACTACAGTTAGTAAAATAATATCATAAGACTGAAGTACTAGACATAAGTGAAGAGCAAACAAAAGCAAGGTGTGGGTCTAAAAAAATATTTTTACCAACTATAGTAATATAAGGTATATATAATATAAAAAAATAAACAATGATAAGCTCTAAAATTATATATATTTGCAACTACAATTGGTAAAATGAAAAATATT